>JAQJVK010000009.1:41002849-41218851 GCA_035578135.1 Flexamia atlantica
TTAAAAACCCCCGTTGCAGCAGACCTGCATACTCAGCGAATTTCAGATGCAACACAACAAACTTATGTTGAGAAATAAGCGAGATATAGAATTTTACTTATTCCCCATAAGGTTAACATTGGGACAACGTACTGTGTTTACCACTTTCAATATCTCGGTAACCAATGGACATAGAGCAATGATTCAAAACACTAAATTGTTTGTTTTTTTGAGCTGAATTCAATGGTGCCAACAAAGATTCGATAAATTTTTTTTTATATGTAAAAAACTCAAAAAACCCATTTTTGGGGGTGTTTATCCCCCTTTACCCCCCTTCCAGTGGTCCGATTGGGCTGGTTCACGAACTCGTCCATTCGATTACCACTTTACATGTCTGTTCCAAATTTCATTAAGATCGGACCATACTTACGGCCGCTATCGTGCTTACAGACACACACATATATATATATATATATATATAAAAATTCGAACAAATGGTGTTTTTTGCTTCTGGTGGCCCTAAAACGAAAAGTTATCATGGTCTCGGGCTTAGGTCTTACCATGAGACCTACGGTAATAGCTTCTTCCCTATAGGGGAAATTCGCTAAAATTAGCAAAAACCTACATAAATTGAAAGAAACCTGTTATTTTCTTTTATTATGCAAACAAAATCCAAGATCAAATCCTACTGTACACAGTCCTTATATTGAAAGGAAAACAACTTCGTTTGTAGGTTGAGGTCAAGTGTGTACACCAATCACAAGCTTGCCCGTAAACTAAACTGACATGAATAGTTTACTTACGGCTGGAAACTAAACATTCAGGATAAATCCTGTCGAAGGTCAATTCCCCGCGGTGCAGCATAGCGATATGACGGATATGAGTCACCATCCTAGGACCAGCCAGAACATCCAACGGAGGCGATTGCACTTTGCACTCGAGTTGCACATTATATTTTTCCTACAGTTACCATAAAACAAATAAATTGGTAAGGGAACGTAACATAAGTTTACACAGAAGTGAACTTTTAATATGACATTTAATGTGAAAGTAGCATTAATAAATCAGAATCAAAATTATAAAACAAAAAATAATCTCCTTAAAAATGAACACACAAACACCCTAAAAGAATTGTTAACCAAAGAATTACTTATAGGAAGACAAAACCACCTTCAATGGCAAATCAATGAAATGGTGGCTTCTGCCGTGACCGGAAGTGTTGTGACAAATACAACAGTACAACAGCTGACTAGCTGATTTACAGCCAGTGCTAGCAACGTATTTCGCGCGCATACGACCTTGTCTGCATGTTACGCACTCACTATTTCGTGCCTTCACGTTGCAAATCTGGAGTGAGACAAAGTAATTAGAGTGATACAATGTTAACATTGTCTCACTGATGAGCAAATTGGCCACTTTGCTTTCTCAAATCAGTGAGAGAACATGTACATTGTTAGGTAACTGTAGGAAAACAAAATTGTAGGGATCTAAAATAGCAGATCTGAGATAGCAGAACAGCTGAAAATGGCCACAACTTAAAATTAAGCGCTTACAACCCACCAATGTTTGGGATAGACTGGGATTGATACTTGTGAAAAAAGGTAAGGGGGAAGTATTTAAAACTAACCCTGATAGATAAGAATGAAGTTTTGGTTGTAAATGTATTTAGAAACGACACAGGATTACTTGGTTTAAAATAAGACCATTAATCACTTAGGCCTAATAGCTTTGCTAAATTTTACTCAATTGTTAAAACAAAGGCTTCGTCCTATTGTTTGAGACAATATTTTATCAACATTTGTCTTTCTCAATATAGTTCAAACCAAGATGACAAAACAATTTTAATAACTGTATAAAACAATCAGTAGGGAAATTCGCTAAAAGAACAACTTAATTAGCCTAATCAACATATGACTACTAAAGAATGTATTTTATATTCTAAAATTTCATTTATTGATCAATAAAGGACTGGATGCCTCATGCATTGTGTGATTGAGCATGGGAAGGAAATGCCTAGAATGGTGTGGAAGTTATTATACCCAATTTAGTCCTCGTTGAGTAATTTAGTACTGTGTAGTGTCCCAGTTGGTCAAGTTGGTAAGAGTCAACAATGCTTTGTGTCTCATTCATTTCTCACCTTCTCTGTGTGCAGTAACAAAAAATAAAATTAGAGGTTGGTATGAGTTCCATGGTGAAAGGTTATTACATTTTTGTATTTCTTACTCATTGAACTCTTTTAAGCCATTGGTCAATAGTGATTACTCTTTGTTGACCTTTGAGTAGTTGGGTGATATATTTGCCTAGCTATTGCAGCAACTAGTTGATGGTGCCCCCGTTTCTCTAGGAAAAAGTAAACAAATATTGTAAATAGAAACAAATGCATCAGCTGTTTGGCCCTTCTCTTTATGTTTATACACTTAGGGAACATTTTAACAAAAAACGAATTCGTTCCTTGGAATTTTCTCACTCAGATCTTTCATTCAAGTATAGGGTTGATGGTTGTCAGACTTATGGTTTTCTCGAAAGATACAGCTAGTTAGGGCTTTATATAGAACCAAATACAATTTTAAGCCCAGTTATTATTAGCATAACCTGTCTGTTTTAAAAGAACTTTAAACTTAAAAAGAAAGAAGTTAACTCTTTGAATCTTTGACTTACTAGAGAGAGATTCTTTATTTACAGTCATTAAGACTGAAAATAGTTAACTCCATTGAGTTAGTCTTGTTTCCAACTTATAACACTTTACATTATAAAAAGGTCAATCTAACAGCCATATCTACAACTCCTTGAATTTACCAGGATTTTGAACTTTGATGGTAACTGGTAAAATATTGTAAAATTTACCTCCAGCATTATGTTCAGGGCCAGCGACAGGGGCCCTGATTATGTTGGTTTAGTTTTTAATGATTTGAGTGGTGCGGTGGAAGGTGGAAAGTTGTAGTTGTCAGTGTGTCTTGTATTATAATGGTGTCGTTTGTTATTTTTTGTAATGTTAGTTCTTACAGCAAATAACATGCTATCCATTACATATATGTTGACAATTTGTCAGTAACTTCCATTCCTTGAAGACTTCTCTACAGCTTTGTCTTGCTTCCAATCCTGCCATTATCCTGATCACTTTCTTTTATAGTATTAATACCCCCGTTGCAGCAGACCTGCATACTCAGCGAATTTCAGATGCAACACAACAAACGGTATTTCAATCCAACTTAGCGAGATTTTACATGTTTTGTAATCTCCATAAGAATAACATGGGGAATGATTATGCAGGTTTGCTGCAACAGGTATGTTAAAACTGGTTGTTTTTAATTCATTATTTAGTAGATCTTAACTAGAAGAAGCCATATACCAAGTTTTGTCAAGAAATGTTAAAAAATAAGTAAGATATAGAAATTTTTTATTTCCCATAAGGATAACATGGGGAATGATTATGCAGGTTTGCTGCCACAAAAATTGAAATTTCGGGGATTTTAGACTAAAATACATTAGATCTCATCTAGATGAAGCCACAAACCAAGTTTTATCCAGATATGTTGAGAAATAAGCGAGATATAGAATTTTACTTATTCCCCATAAGGTTAACATTGGGACAACGTACTGTGTTTACCACTTTCAATATCTCGGTAACCAATGGACATAGAGCAATGATTCAAAACACAAAATTGTTTGTTTTTTTGAGCTGAATTCAATGGTGCTAAAAAAGATTGCTATAAATTTTATTTTTATATGTAAAAAACTCAAAAAACCCATTTTTGGGGGTGTTTATCCCCCTTTACCCCCCCTTCTGGTGGTCCGATTGGGCTAGTTCACGAACTCGTCCATTCGATTACCACTTTACATGTCTGTTCCAAATTTCATTAAGATCGGACCATACTTACGGCCGCTATCGTGCTGACAGACATATATATATATATATATATATATATATATATATATATATATACATATATAGATAGATAGATAGATATATAAAAATTCGAACGAATGGTGTTTTTTGCTTCTGTTGGCCCTAAAACGAAAAGTTATCATGGTCTCGGGCTTAGGTCTTACCATGAGACCTACGGTAATAGCTTCTTCCCCATAGGGGAAATTTGCTAAAATCTTGTTCAGATGTTTTTTAGATGCTCCACCCCAAACAGAATAGCATATCTTGCACGGCTATCAAAAATTGCATGGCATGTTGCTTTAGTTGTTTGTTCTGTGGCTATGGCTTTAGTCCTTCTAATTGCAAACAATGCCTAATTTAACTTAACGCTTATATTTTTTACATGTTCATCCCATGACAGTTGATTATCAATAATGTTACCTCATGATACTCATGGATGTGGAGTTTTGTCCTCTTTGTGGATTCAAGCAAAGGGAGATTTGAGACATTTGTGAGGTGTAAAGCGAAAAGGGACCTCTTGTCGGCGAAGAAAAATTTTCAGTACGGTCGATATAACTGATTAGGGTCAAAAATATCGAAATTCGGGTCTCTATCGATTGTGATACCTACCACATTTATCATAGATCAGGCCTGTATCGGTTAAAATATTGAATCGCAGTAATAAAAGGTCGAAATAAATAATTTTGTTAGCCTCTGCTTGGCTTGAGAAAGGGACCTCTTGACGCTCAATGTTATTTCGCCATAACGACAAGAGGTCCCATTTCCAACGTGCACTTCGTAAGCAGACTTTGATTCAAAAAATGAACTCTCCTGAATTCTAATAGAATTTTAGAGAACTGTAACCTCACATGTTTTCCAAAATTTATTTCTTTAGTCTTTTTCCCATTGAATACTAATTAATTTTATTGACAGTATTCTAAGGCCACAGATAAGGCAACTTATGCATTTATTTTTATTTCTTCAACTGTTTTCCTTGGAGTCAGTATGATGGTGTCAACTGCATGCATTAGAGTGTGACTGTATTGGTCAAGGTAGTCTGGGAAGTCGTTACAAAAAGTAATAAAAAAGTTAGTTCCTAAAAAAAATAAAATAGATATATCCTAAAATAGACCCTTGGGGCATCCCTCGTGTTACTGGCAATAGCTTAGACTTTTTAGTAGTTGTTTTGCCATTTATTCATTGTTTTATCTTTACAACTTGACTCCTTTCACTTAAATGAGTGAAAAGCCAATGAAAATAAAATAAAATAAAAATAAAAAATTAAAAAGCCACTTAAGAGCTGAATCATGAGTGCCCGAACCCTCAAGTTTCTTAAGTAACATTGAATGGCATATATATTCGATGTGTACCATAGTCACGGGCACCAAATAAGGCAGATGGTAAAAAACTGGAAACCAAATTGTCTGGTAAACCTCAGCTAATATGACTAAATCAAATGTTTTTGTTGAACTTTCAAAACATTGTTTATGTTTTTCAGGACCTTTTACATATAAATTTGTGTTTACTTAAAAATTTGATCATATCCTATTACTTAAAATGAGCAATGAATATATATTTATAAATCCTATCTCGAACGATTTTGATAAAATTTTGCATGTAGGGCTTAGGTGTAGTTTTTATTTTTAAGTTCACCTACGTGGTTGAATTTGCTGTAGAAATGCAATTTTTTTAGAAAAATTAAATTAAAAATTGATAATTTTTACCATGGGGTCATATGAGTTGCCAATAACAACAAAAAAGTAAACAAAAGAATCATCAGCTGTTCATGACAAAGCCACTTAAAACTTTTATATAGCACGTTGCCAGTACAGTAGAATAGAACAGGGATAATACAATCGAGTACAGATCTATTCAGCCAGGAAGTCTTGTAGGGGTGGAAGTGCAAGAGAGATGGATTAATACCCCCACCACTGTTTTTCCTTCATTGGTTGTGCATAGTCAACTTAAAATCCCACATGGCCTATGACAACATTACAAATATTGTTGCAAACAAAGAATCATATGTTTTGACAGATGAGTTATTTCAAAATTTGACTGTACTGAGACTCGCGGTAGGGGAAATCTTCACTGCGCATGCGCATCCCACAGGACTTCTGGGCTGAACAGATCTGTACAGATTGCTCATGGAGTATTATCCCTACCTAAAAATGCCAAACAGGTAAACAGCTGTGTTTTAGGTTAGTTATAAATAATTAATATCAAAGCAACGACGAGTATTTGTTTACATAAAGGTGATTTTATGATTTAGATTTACCAAATTTAAATCATCAGTTTAATGTTTCTTAAAGTTTGCAAATACAATTTAGGAAATAGAGATATGCAAATTCTCAAAGATCTACAAAGAACAAGTTTATTTTATTAGGACAAGGTTCATATCAGAAAAAAACGTGATATAATTCGACTCAATCTACCTCAAACTTCAGTTTGTACTTCAAAATTTAGATGCTCAGAATATTTATCATCATTTATGAAATTTATTATTACTAGAGGCTTGAAGAGGCTAATAGCCCCTTAGCATAATCCTTCTTTACTATAGTACAAAATACCTTCTTAGAAAATAGGCTTTTGGATCCACAAAATTATGATTATTTATAGCATTTGGTTTTAATTAAACAAAGCAGACCCTTTTATATCCTAATGGTTTTTAAATAACAGCTATTTTACGTTATTTCTCATTTTATAGTAAGCTTAAAGCAATTTCAGTATTTTCCCCGAGACCCTGAGATGGAGACTTTCTGTTTCAGTCCCCCCCCCCCCCCCATCATCCTGCGACCTTCCAAACGCCCACAATTTCTTCGCAAAAATTTCGCTTACGTAATTATATATATATATATATATATATATATATATAAATATATATATAATTATATATATGATATATATATATATATAATATATACATAGATCATTTTGTATTAAATCTGCATAGTTACAACATAAACTAAACAAACGTACTTAACTTTTTATAATTTTAAATTATGAAAAGCTCAAACCCTTAATTATTATAAAATCAGAAAATCTTAAATTTAAAATATTTTTTGTTATAGTACATTGAACGTGCATAGTTAGCTGCATTTTGAAACAAATCTCCCATGTCAACATCTACCATATGGCTTTGAATCAAGCATTAGCACCATATGTTTCATGTAAACAAAGCAGATGTTTTTCAATCTTTTCAATCACAATGCATTTTCAATGGAAGATATTTTTCGTTATTTCTCATTTTCTGGTATATTTGAACATAATCTGCTATTTTTCCCGACCCCCTGGGTCCGAGACCTTTTATTTGAGTCATCTCCTGTCATCCTGCGAGCTGGCAAACTCTCATGCACAACTTTGATTTTTTTTAATCGCTTACAGAATTAATAATATAGATAGATAGAAGATAGATTATTTGTGACGTAAGATCATATAATTTGCATTTTCTGTGATACTGTAATCTGTTAACGAATGGCAGTGTCGAGCAATTCATTAAGGCACCGTTGGTATATACAACATTCGTCACAGCGCTTGGCCACTGAAACGAGCAATGAGAGCATCGATTAGAAAACAAAGACCGAATAAATTCAATGAACAGAACTTAAACCTCAGTAAATCAAATTACAAAGCTAATTGTCATTGTGGGGAGCAATATGAACATATATATTTGAAAATGTCACTGCTTTCCTCCGAGCGAAGCTCGGTCCCCAGATATTAGTTGATTAACTACCCAAACAAATAAAAAACAATAATTTCGCCAGCAGGGTACTCACTCACCTGCCCTGTTTGGTGCCTGCAGCTCTAGGTACCTTTTACTCAAATATATTAGACTAGTGGCTTGAAGGGGCTGAAAGCCCCTAATCAAAATATGATATAATCTATTTCAAAATATTCCCTCTTTATTATAGTACAGCATGTAATGTTAACTTTTACCGTACTTACGATTTAGGTTTGGAATAGAACCCCAGATAAAAAAAATATTTTATATATTAAAATTAAAAAATCATAACTGAAAACCTCAAACTTGTAATAATTATGACGAAACTTAAAGTAACGTAAAACTTATTACAGAAACTCTTCTTAAGAAATAATGGAACACATCAAATGACATCAAAAAACAAACTCGCAAAATTGCCGAAGGCTACACCTTTGTTGATTACTGCTAGTGCCCCAAGTAGCAATCCAGAAAACTACATTCACAAAAATGCTTTAATGTACTGATTAGGCAGTGTGATTCCTTCAATTATTGTGATCCCAAAAGCATACATTATTATATCACATTTGCATTTACTTTTAGGAGGCGCATTTCACTCGTAAACTTGCTAAAATCATGTTTTGCTTCGATTTTAATTTTTTCATTTCTCAGATAGACCGGTACGGATAATCCAGGATCTGGATTACTGTGGGGTCCGGATAGTCCGAGTGTGCTGAAACTATATATATAAATATATGTATATATGTTTAATCTGGACATCAACATCTTTGATTTTGCTTTTTAAACCTTACTTTACTGTAAAGGTTCTTCAGTATGAAGAAAGAACTTATTTTTTAGTTGTAGAAGAACAGAAACTACAAATTTTCACAAATGTTTTAAAGAAGTTAATGAATTTAAATAAACTATTAAAATTAAAACAAATAAAACTCAAAGCACATCATTTACTTAATTTCGTAAGGCGATTCTTCGCATCAAAATTGTGGGCGTCTGGCAAGTCGTAAAAAGATGGGAGAGGACTCAAATTAAAGGTCTCTATTCCGTGATGGCGGGAAATATAATGAAATTGCTCCAAATTCACCGGGACACGAGAAATAACGTAAAATAGCTGCCATTAAAAAAGCATTGATCTAAAAATGTCAGCTTTGTTTACATAAAACATGTGATGCTAATACTTGATTGAAAACCATGTGGTAGGCTAGACATCAATATAAGATAGAATGAAGGTATTTTGTATTATAATAAATATGGATTGTTTGAATTTTCCCTCCTTAGGGGCTTATAGCCTCTTCAAGCCACTAGTCATCACATATTTAATTTCATAAGGCGATTCTTTGCGTCAAAATTGTGGGCATCTGGCAAGACGTGGAAAGATGGAAGAGGGCTCAAATTAAAGGCATTTCTACATTCATAGTCAATGTTAAAGGTTTCTATCCCATGATGGCGGGAAAAATACTGAAATTGCTTAAAATTCACCAGAAAATGAGAAATAATGTAAAATATTTGCCATTTAAAAAGCATTGGGATCTAAAAACGTCCGCTTTGTTTATATAAAACATGTGATCCTGATACTTTATTAAAAACCATGTGGTAGGCTGGATATCAATGTAAGGTAGATTTAGTTTGCTATGAAGGTACTTTGTACTATAATAGATAAGGATTGTTCGAATGTTCACTCATAATAGGCTTTTAGCCCCTTAAAGCCACTATTAGTATTATTAGGTAAGTTAATCAAAGTATATGAATCTTATGCAGAACATAACAAATACCATATAGCTTTAAATATTTTTCAATTATTTAAAAATTTTAATTTCAAAGTTATCATTGAATAAATACTTTTTTGATAATGTTCTAACAAAATGTTAGCAACAACAAGCAAGTTGTGATTAGACTACTCTAGCCTTAGTTTTAATAGTAGCACTCTTAAATTCTAGTTAGAACAAATATTACCAGGTATTCATATAGTTTTCATCATTGCACCCACAGTAATTAATTGGAGTTAGTGGAATGTTAATTCTTGGCTAATTGATCACATGCAACATCTTTCTGCTTCACTTGCTTTGGTTGATTTTGCTTCTATTCAGCTGTATTGTTCTTATTATTTTGAGCATATATAGCTTTGTTACACAAATAACAAGCCTCAACATGAGCAGTCAAAAAAATATTACCGTCACCGTCCAGTCCAATTTGGAAGGACAAACAATCCAAATAAAATTTAAATGTATGCTCTGTCTATAGAATATATTTGATATATACAGTGATAATGTCCCAGTTCATAGATTTCAAAAGTTAACAGGTTATCCAGCAGGTTAAAGCAACAGTTAATATCAAACATATATTTTTTTTCTATTTCTTTGCTTTTCCTGCCAATCAGTTGGTTTATGTTTATTGCTTCTTACTTAATGACTCTATGGTCTATTACAGTACAGATCTTCCTGAAGGATGAGTCACAACTCAGAAGTGGGTCGCAGAAGGTCTTCAGGTGAACATGCAGTAATCTGTGAATGATTCTTTGTAGCGTTTATGTTTTAAAATTGAGTACAACAGCCCATCTGCTGTGTAAAGATAAAAAAAATCAGTCCTGATATTGATTACTTTGTTCTGGTTAAACAGTTCCACACTTCACAGAAGATTCCCCGTTTCCCCATAACAATTTCCATTATAAATTTTATCAGGCTATTTAGTTTTTATTGGAGCTACTCACTGGTTTTGAAAATTATTCTTGTATGATCCAAATTACTACACAAAAAGGCTGTAAAGGTTTTTATTTTACTATAGGTAGCGAATTTTGGAAAATTTATCTTTTTAGGTACATATTTATATAACAATCTTCATACAGCAACATAGAATATCATTATTAACATTTCATTAAGGACATGATTTTTTAAAATAAAAATACAACATTTGTGTTTGTTTGCAATGTTGGACTGGTAGGTCAAGTTTATAAATTATATTTTTCACAAAGTTCTATCTTTCTTTTGGTAGGATAAACAAATTTGCAATAGCAGTGGGACATGAAAAAAATTTCAGTTAATTGATAGTTTATTGCCAGTCAAGAGGTTTGGGAACTATAGGTTCATTATCATAAATTATTTTAGTTCTTATAAATAAAATCTTATCAAATTTGTTTTCTAAGAAAACAAAAGGATTATTTGTGATTCAAGATATACTTTTCTTGTTTTAACATGGTTAAGTTGATTGTTCTTGTTCCAGGCTCTGGCAAAATTCCAAACAACAGCAAAAGTGACCACAAAGACTGGAATTGAAACAGAGGAATCTCTTTTGCTTGAGTCATCTGCGAGGGAGACCTCTCTTAACTCAACGATTCTTGATCTTGAAAATGACCAAAAACTTGTAAGTGAAGAGGTCCTCCAACAGAAGAGTCTGTGCACCACTAGTTTGTTTTTATTTATTTGTTTTTATTTATAAAGTAGTTTTACTTGAGTCCTCAGTAGGAGACCTTTAATTCAGCTTTGTTATCTGCAATTGTAGTGCTTCCATCATGGGCTTCAGGGAAATCTAGTTAGGTCTCAGGTAAATTAAATTGTTGCACTTCTTTGATTTTTGACGCGTTTATTATTATTTCATTTGTAAACATCTTTCAAAAAACAACTCTTGTAATTAGCCTTAGTACACGTTACCCTTTCATATAGTGTTGGCCTTTAAGTTATTTAGAACAAGATTTTGAGAGTAAAAACTATTTGTAGGACGAATGTATTTTAAAACTTATTGTAACTTATTAGGCTTTTTATTGTCGGCAGCATTATTAGATATTAATATTAATATTTAAATTGCTAGATTTAAACCCCAATTCACAGTGATTGAAGCAGGAGCAACTTTCCAAACTCCAGCTCTAATATTTTCTTTTCAGAAAATCATTCTCAAATAGGAAATGTAAATAAGGTTGAACTTCGTATTTCACTATTTACAAAGTTACTATCTAGTAAGTTTTTGGTAAGATATACACTCATGCATAGCCAGTTTGCCAAATCAATTTTCTGAAGTACCTAGAGAAATTGTTAAACATTGATTTTTTAGGTTTTTAATTAATAAATTAGAGAAAGAATCAGCAGATCATACAACAGGAACTGTACCAAACAAGAAATTTCAACCAAAGAACTTAATAAGTATTCCCTTAAAAAAACAGCTAATTTTGTATTTTTTAATAGTTTTACATAAATTTATCAAAAGACTCTTTTTTTATCCTGTGGCACCTGAGTAAACCTGAGTATATTAATTTATCCCCTTTAAATAAAGTGGTATTCAAATTATTAGAGTGATTCCCCATTTTTTCCCCAAAATGTAGTGTATTGTTTCATGAAGACAAACATATATGTATAGTGTTTTGTAAGGTTCATATAAATGTTGCCCATCCCACTAATATAACTGCTAACTGCTAACAAAACATTTTTAAATATCTTTCCATCTCTGCTCTTGAAATGATTTCAGTGTTTTCGTTATTTCAGATGCGCCAAGAGCTGGAGAGACTGTTGGAGGAGAGGAATCGGGTGATACAGGAGAACTATGATCTTTTGAAGGAGAAGACAGAGGCAGAGGCGGAGCGCAAGAGTCTCAGGGCAGAGCTCAAGGAAGCCAAGTTCCGCGAGACTCGGATGATGTCCGATTACTCGGAACTAGAGGAGGAGAATATTTCACTGCAGAAGCAAGTGTCTGGGCTCAAATCTTCTCAGGTGAGATATCAGTATATGGAGCCACTGGGCACATTTCCTGACTTAAAAAGTTTGTGCTGGTAAGAAAACTTACAGAGAAATGCAGGTTTTTTGTTTTTTTTTTTCATGTTCAGGCATTCACAAGCAAATAGTAATAAAGCCTGAAAAGTTATGGATTAGGCATGCATCCAAGTACAATACATGTTGAATCGTCCAGATGAATGTCGTGGAGATCCGATCTGGGCAGAAAAAAATCTGGATAATCTGAATTTATCAATACAACAATGCACATTTATAAATAACATTTACAGAAATATCTCCTCATTGGCATTGCCGTCATTGTCAGTGTCAGATCACAGCAAATTACTGTTGTACTCATACTGCATAAAATACACAAGGTTGAAAAATCTCATTTTGAAACCATACCATACAAATATTGTCCTCTCACATGACTGTACCGTGATCAGGGAACCTGTAAGGAGCCATGCACAGCCCCTTCAGTGTGGGGGGGGGGGGGTGGTCGCAGTTACGTAACATGCACCGAGTGACCCCGTGCTGCCATTGACGCAGCATTCACAATACGTTGTGTCTCAAATTATTTGACCCCACAAGCAGCTCATGCATTCCAAACTTATAACTTGTTATTGTATGGATAACCGATCCATCCACCGATGACCTCTTCAAATCACCAATTAAGCCAATATAAGTTTTATTGTAATAGGGATGAGAGTTGGTTGATAGAATGAGATAAAGTCAATAGATTTTATTTCTGTCGCGTTACAGACAACAGCCAAAATTTAACATTGTAATAACTTTGTTATACATCACAGTTTTTGTCTAAAATATTTAGCTTGCAGTTTTTATAAGGAAAAAAATAAAAACTATGTTGGTCTTTTCTATCAGATATGCTTTTCTTCCAATAAAAAATTTGTTTTCTATTTCAAATTTGAACATTTTTAAACTATGCAAAAAAGTGTGATACTGTTAGGGTAGGTACATAAATTAATCTAATGCAGTTCAAATAACATATCCAGTTTGAAATATATGTAATTAATTTGTAATAATTATGTTTTTGACATATCTTGTAAATTTTTAATTCATTACTGCAATTAGGTAATAAACAAAATCACAACCGTGAAATTCAAACTGGTATTGATGTTTAAATTGATTTCTGTCATGTTTTAAACTTTGAATGTTAAGTTATAATGTTTAGACACACAAATCAAGTGAATCTGATATATTGACGCAGAATAAAGAAAATAAAAAACTGGTTTTAAGTTACATCGAGAAATAACACATTTGCTGCATCTCAAGTAACTGGCTACTCGAGCCGCACTTAGCCTAAATCGACAATCTGGTGCAATGCACATATCCCAGTTACTCGTAACGCAGTCACTATAAATGTTACATCCCCAAATTCGCTATTTTTCAGAGAATACAATTAGATTATCAGCTCTGACCAATTAAGAGGTTATTTGTGTCACTCTGTGTTTATTCATATATATTACTGGTTATTTAAATATATTTCTTAATATACCCATAAAGAATCTCTATTGACACCAGTTGTAATGTCTTACTGGTGGATAATATTCATACCAGCTGAAATATTAGAAGAGTAATGTCGGCTTTGCCACAAGGAACCAGTTACTCATGACCCACTCAGGATATAACTAGGCGTAAAGAACCTACTCGTGATGCTCAGCAATAAAGGTCAGGGTGTAATTCTACTTCGGTGAAGGTATTAAACATTTCTCAAATATTTGTCAATGATTACAGCTTTATATTCTTTTGTAAATATCCAACAGAGCCATCCAAGACTATCGTTTGCCGCTATTCATTACATGATGGAAGTAGTCTATATTTGTTTAGGACTACACAATTTTCACATCTTAATGTACATAATAATATTATCTTTACTTTCTCAATACGTGATTATATATTCATCACTTAACAAACAATACAGCCTATCTGACAAAACCA
The DNA here is from genome assembly GCA_035578135.1 of Flexamia atlantica. Classification (NCBI taxonomy): domain Eukaryota; kingdom Metazoa; phylum Arthropoda; class Insecta; order Hemiptera; family Cicadellidae; genus Flexamia; species Flexamia atlantica. The sequence continues at coordinate 41,017,056 of JAQJVK010000009.1, forward strand.
AAACTTTTCAGGAGAGAAGAAAAACCATTTTGGCAATACACAGCCTATCTGCGGTAGATAGGCGGTATTGTAATAAATAAAGTCAAATAATGTCAAATTAGAACATTGCCTATACCAACGCTATCCCTCAGATTTTCAGTGAACTACAGCCACCATTACGTGCAGAATAACACTGCGGTTGCTAGGATAACAAAAACTCAATTTCCCCAATTTTGTCAGATAGGCGGTATTGTTTGTTAAGTGACAAATATAAGATTATCGATGTTCACAGCCGCACTAAAACATACTAAAAATAACAATACAAAATCAACCTTATCTTACCTTATATCCCAAGCTGACCTTCCTCAATTCAGCTTAAAATAATTAAAAATAAAACTTTTTTAATAATATTACCTGTACTTATTTGTGTATGATGTATGTATTTTACTATTGTATTGAAAAATTAGTATCCAAGGCAAAGCCAAAAATAACTATAATTTCAATTTCATATAACTCTATGCATTGTAACTTTTCTAGGTGGAGTTTGAGGGTGCAAAACATGAAATACGAAGGCTTCATGAAGATGTGGATGTTTTACAACAGCAGATGGAAGAGCTAACAAAATTGAAAGAAATTGCAGAGAAACAAATGGACGAGGCACTTCAATCCCTTCAGGTTAATCCTCAGCAGAAAATTATATTCCTTTGCTTATTTATTCATTTTTCATTACATTACTCTTGCAGCTTCGCTACCTCAGTACCTTATTACCAACTGGCGATGACTTGGAAATTATTAAACTAATATTTACAATTTACACTTAGGGCGGCCAGATTCAGGGTCAGAGATCCATGGCAGTAGCGAAGTACTCCTCGATGGAATAGAAGCACTTTCTGCTCAGCCACTTCTTCAGCCTATTTTTGAACGGTGTAGGTCCCAGCTCTTTAATGTAGTGTGGCAGTTTGTAATAAAGTTTGTAGGCCAACACTGGATAGCAGTCTTTGGTCTTAGAAAGTCTACATCCTGGAACATTGACATTCTTTCCTAAGCGCAGGTTGTAGTTGTGAAATTGGTCTCTTGTGATGTAAGGGAGCCAAGGGTCGGCTTTTACAAGGAGGAGGCAGTCAAGTATATATTGGATGTAGATGGTAAGAATGCCAAGTTGTTCGAAAAGTGGTCTGCAATGATCTCGCCTACCAATTGAAGTTAAAATTTCTTCTGCAGTCTTCTGCATGAGAAGACACCTCTTTGTGTTAGGAGCATGTCCACATAGAACCAAACCATAGGTTAGGTGGCAATAAAATAGGCCAGTACAGGATATTCCAATGTTACCAGTGATTTCAAAATCCTATAAGAGAAGTACACACCAGAATTTTCTGCACAATTCATCAAGATAAGGGTTAACTTTTCATCGATGGTTAAGCCTAAAAGTTTTACTGCCTTAACGCCATTATCCAAATTGGCCTCAGGGCGGGTCCACAAGCTGCAGAGCAGCTGCTGAGTTTTTCCCTCATTCTATTGCAGGCCGTTGAGCCTAAACCAATCTTCAGCTTCTTCAAGGCAAAGTGTGGATCTCATATTTAAAGTGGCCATATTTTCACTACAATTGACAATTGTGGTGTCATCTGGGTTCAAAAGGACATCGTTGCTGTGTATGTTGAAATCATTTATTAAAATTATGAACAAGCTAGGCCCAAGGGGCGAGCCTTGTGGAATTCCAATTGTAATCGTAGCCACATTTGATTTAGCGCATTGAATTGACACCACTTGATGGTGGTCACTGAAGTAGGACCTGAACATTGGTTGAACAGCCCCAGCTGTCCCATGGATTGAGCTTCTTTAGTAACAAGTCATGTGGTACACAGTTAAACGCCTTTGTTAAATCCAATAGCATCAAAAGTTCAGAGTCTTCATTTTCAAAAGCGTCGTTTATATTATCATTATCGATCACAGCCGCTACAGTAGAAATAGTTGAACGATTCTTCCGAAAGCCATGTTGAGAAATATTCAGCAAGCCATTGTCTTCAAAGGAATCAAATAGCTGTTTGATCAATTAGTTGACATCGCACACTTTTTGCAGTTCTGTTCACCCTTGTATTGCTCACTTATTGCTTTGCTTGATAGCTTCCACTCACAGGCCTGATCTCCATGTTTGGGGGGGGGGGGGGGGAATGCAAGGTTAAAATAGGTCACTCTACAATTTTTTTTAAGTTGAAAAGTATAAAAAATAGTTATTTTATGAAGGCTAACCATAGATTGTAGCACTTCCCGGACTACCGGGGATCACCCCCTAGTAGATGTAGGCTTAAACAAGAGATATAGAAATCATATGTAACCATTATATAAACATTTTATCAATTTTTAAGTGCTGCTACATCACTTTATTGGATAAGTATTAATCTTCATTTTTAGGCTGAACGAGAAGCAAAGTATGCAATGAAGAAAGAGTTAGATCATCGGATAAACAGTGAAAGCATGTACAACCTCAGCAATCTAGCTTACAGTATAAGAGGTATTTAATATTATCTAAAACATTATTGTAAACCCTTTTCATTACTTAAGTCATTCTGGTAAAATGTTTTGCAATTTATTACGTAAATCTTGGAGATAACGAAATTCAAAAATCACCTAACCATTGGATTAAAAGCATTGAAAACTATTGAACTTTTATAACAATTCTGAGAGTAACTTAAAGTATATATTTTAGTTTGGCAAAAAAAATCATGAAGCTAATGGTTATTATTAATTTACATCTGTGATGTGATTAGTTACTAGGTAGGCCTATTGTAAATTACCACACAGTAGACGTATAAGAGGTATTTAATATTATCTAAAACATTATTGTAAACCCTTTTCATTACTTAAGTCATTCTGGTAAAATGTTTTGCAATTTATTACGTAAATCTTGGAGATAACGAAATTCAAAAATCACCTAACCATTGGATTAAAAGCATTGAAAACTATTGAACTTTTATAACAATTCTGAGAGTAACTTAAAGTATATATTTTAGTTTGGCAAAAAAAATGATGAAGCTAATGGTTATTATTAATTTACATCTGTGATGTGATTAGTTACTAAGTAGGCCTATTGTAAATTACCACACAGTAGACGTCCTCTAATTCGGCTTCAGTTGGATCGGCCGTCGGATGGTCCGGCTGGTTCTAGGAGGGTGACTCATATTTGTCATGCAATGCACGCCGCACTGCGGGGGAATGACCTTCGACAGGATTTATCCTGAATGACTAGTTTCCGGCCGTAGAAGTGTTGAACTAAAATGTGTTTTGTTTCAAACGCAACCCAAAACTTTATTTTATCAGTGAATGATTTTTCCCCTCAAGATCCCCTGATTTCACCCCATTATATTATTTTCTTTGAGGATACATAAAAAGTAAGGCCTATGAAAACAATTCACAGGATATTTAGGAACTAAAACAAACATAACAAATTTAATATAGGAAATTCAAAGAGATAATTTGCAAAACATGTTCAGGTATTTGATTGAGAGGACATAACTTTGTATATACGTCAATGGCGGATTGTTTGAACACATATTGTGAGCTAAATGTGATCAAACTTAAATAATATGTTGTTTAAAATGCCAAGATAACCAACACAATAACCGTCATCTTTATATGTGCATTATTCAATCTTAAAAATTAGTTGGGTTTAAAAAAAACACCCTGTATTTATGCCAGTTTTGTTTACGGGCAAGCTTGTAATTGATGGACACACTTGACCTCAACTAACAAACGATGTTGTTATTCTATCATTATAAGGACTGTACAGTAATATTTGACCTTGGATTTCATTTGCGTAACAAAAGAAAATAACAGAATTATTTTAATTTGTATAAGATATGATTCAATTAATATGTGTAAATTAATTTGATCAAATAAGTTTCTAGTGTGATATTACAGTACAATACATAATGAGTTTGTATGTTCATTTAAATATCCTCAATACGGTATCGGTAAAAACCTACCTATCTACGGGTGACACAATATGACAGTTCAACATAGAGATGTCAATTTTTTTTTGCTTTTAAGCATTGTAAGCTTGTTTAACCCTCCGTCAGTGACACACAGAGTTTTCCTCCAGGTGCTTTTATTGTTGTAAAAAAAATATGCGTTCTAACCACTCGGCAGTCGCAGGAGTAACTGTACCTTACACGCCTCTTTCTAGGAGTCGGTTCGACCTTTTTTCACTCTCCCAACCACCCCTTCCTACTCATTCTATTCAGTTGAAGCCCAAGAGTCATGTAAAGTGGACGCAAAGTTCTTCATGTGTAGGGAGTATAGTCATAGTCGTAGTCAAAAATCTTTATTCATTTCATGCACATGGTACAATGAATAGTGTCACATTTATGTGTATTTAGAGCACAATACAAAATTGTCCTTAACATAAATAACAAAAAAGTTACAACCTTTTTTTTTATAAGCAAACTTATACAAAAGTAAAATCTAAAGAGGGGTGGAAAGTTCTTGAATAGAATAAAGAGCTCTATTTATTAAATAATCTTTAAGCCTAATTTTAAACCTAGAATCTGTTTCATCTTTAATATTCTTTGGGATGTATTTAAAAACATATTTCCAATGAATGTAGGTTTCTTTTCAAAGAACTTCAATCTATGGCATTGGACCAACTCATCTCTTCCTCTGGTGTTGTAGGGATGAGTTTGTAATCTGATATTTGGGTTCGGTTTTTGGGATTTTGCAATTATAATTGTTTTAAAAACATACTGACTGAAAACTGTAAAAATGTTTAGGTTTTTGAAGTGATCCTTTACTGAATCATCAATTTTCAGTTTTAACATTATCCGAATAGCTTTCTTTTGTTGTTTTAAAATTCTTTCTAAATTAATTTTTTTTGTAGATCCGTATAGTGCAATGCAAAATGATATGTGAGAATGAACATGAGCAAAATAAATATTCTTCAAAGTTTTAAGATCACAAATATAACTCATTCTTCTTGATGCAAAAACACCAGAATTTATTTTACTTAAGAGTTTACTTATATGATCATCCCAATCAAGATGTTGATCTATAGTCAAGCCCAGAAAATTTACTGTACTTTTTGTTTCAATCTGATTAGATTCATAAACTACCGCCAACTCATTCAGTCGTCTATTTTGTGCAGTTTTAAAATTAATCATATTTGTTTTGTTTGTATTTAATACTAAGTTATGTATTTTAAGAAAAGATCCAATGTTTTCCAACTCTCTACTAGCACAAATTTCAGTTTCCTCTGGGGACTTTGATGATAAAACCAGATTTGCATCATCAGCATACAAACAGAGATCACTTTTTGTTTTATAGAATAGTGTGTTTTTCATCCCTTCCAAATAACAGAGGAAGAGTAGAGGCCCTAGAATAGACCCTTGGGGTACACCAAATTTTAATATATCGACCTTGGAAGAAGTTTTTATAATTTTGTTACTTTTTGACAAATGGGTTATTTCTACATATTGTGGTCTGTTTGTGACATAGGAGTGGAACCAATTTAGCACAGTTTTAGTCACTCCAAGATTTTATAATTTTTCTATTAATATATTATGTTTAACACTATCAAAAGCTTTAGAAATATCCATAAATAAGCCAATTGTATGATTTCCTTTGTCAACGGAATCAATAATCGATTCGATGAAGGATACAGCAGCACTCACCACTGACCTCCCTGATCTAAAGCCATGCTGTCCTTTATCTAATAAATTAAAATTTTCTAAAAATTCTGAAAGTTGAAAATGAACTGCTTTTTCATAAATTTTTGAAATGACAGGTAATACAGATACAGGGCGATAGTTGAGAATATTATTTTTATCATCTTTTTTGTGTATAGGTATTATTTTTGCTATTTTTAGTTGCCTGGGAAATATACTTGACACAAAAGAGGAATTTATAAGATGGCATAAAACTGTACTTAAATGTTTTTTCACAGACTTAATAGCTATTACTGGGACTTCATCTTTCCCACTGGAGGTTTTATTTTTTAATGATTCTATAATTCTCTCCACCTCTCTTTTATCTATAGTCCTTAAATAAAATTTGGGCTTTAACAAATGTTCGCTATTAACATTGCTATTTAAATAAAGATTTACACTATCACTTACACCTACATCTTTCACAATATTTACAAAGTGGTGGTTGAAAGCATTAGCTATTTTCTCAGGGTTTGTAGTAGTTCCTGTCCCCATTTTCAAGGAAATTTCTTTGTATTTTTCATTCTTCTTCTTTGCTCCTACTTCTGAGTTTATTAGATCCCATACAGTTTTTTGAATATTTGTTGAACTTTTAATTTTATTTTGAAAATAGTTTGATTTAGCTCTATTTATGTTATACTTATAGTCTTTCTTTGCCTGTTTCAGTTTAAGTTTAATATTTTTACATTTATTTTCCCTATAGTCTTTTATTAGGCGGATGATTTGAATTTTTTCTAATTTAAGTTCTTCTGTAATCCAGTTATTTAATTTTTCCCTTTTTGTTGTGAGTGTTTTTGGAAATGCTTTGTCAAAGTAATGGGTGAACAAATTATGAAAAATGTCATATTTGTTTTCCACTGTGGCAAAATATACCTCATCCCATGTTTCATTTGACAACAAGTGAGAAAAGTATTTTAAATTTTCTTTTGAGAATTTCCGAACTTCTTGTTTTATTTGTAAATTTTCTTGTTTAGTTAAATTTTTTATTTTTATTTTTAACAATTGGCCGTCATGGTCCGATAAACTAGTAATAAGCCCCTCTACCCCAATAAAATTAGAATCATTATTTTTTATTAAGAAGTTATCGATAGCATACTGCATCTGCTTTTAGTGTAAAATGTGCAAATAAGGATGATGACATGGAGATCAGTGACAATAATGATGTTTTATCACTCTGTACCCACTATTTGTACCAGTTAGGCCTACTATATTTGGATTCGAAAATATAGATTTCGAATACAAGTGACAAGTAACACGTTTTACATACCTATAGGGTTTCAAAAATATGTCAAATAAGTTTTTTATTGCTTGATATTGATTATAAAAGGGTTACTTGTAACCTTTTTACAAAATATGTATAAAACTACACTGTTTGACTATTATTTCAATACCCGGAAAAAAACTCCTTGAGTCACTATTCATGTTTTAAAATCAAAGTCACCTACCAAGGGTTAAATAACGTGTTTTGTCGATTTTTAGGCATAGGTAATGCATTTAATAGGGTTATTTACATTTTGATAGTACATCCGGATAGTCCCGCCATTTTTTAGTCCGGCCGGTAGTCTGGTCCCGAGGTGGCCGAACTAGAGGGCTTTTACTGTATCTGTATCTTAAAACAAAATTCCATCAATGCCAAGGCTAAAACATTGCACCTAGGAGCAGAACCTTTTTTTTGTGTTAACTCCTATTATATAGCATAAGCACCCACTAAGAAGGGATTTGTTTTATTCTCAATAACCCTGCTCTGCAGGAAGTCAAATTTGAGGGGTTGTAGCCTATATGTGAAAAATACTTTGTTTATCTTTGGTTTTCAATATGACAGAAGATAAATGTTTAAAATTACAGCTGTCTTTAACTGTTACAGCTGAGGAGGTTTTGTTTGCCTCACTTAAATAATAAATAGGCCTAAGTGAGGTGGAAGATGTAGGAACAAGAAGTATTATGAAAAATACCATCTTTGAAGGAATCTCACTACTGCATTCAAGCATTTGTAATAACAGTCTCTTAATCCCTTCAATGTGTTTTCCAAAGCAGCTAGAGTCCATAATTTTATGATTTCGTCATTGAATAGTCTTGGAATTAATTGTCCTGGACTTTTATTTCAAAATCTATGTGGGATCCCTTTACATATTGGATTCCAATCATCTTTATACCTTCGATTTATTTCGCCCTAGGGATAGCAGATGATGGAGCCATTGGCAGTGATGAAGATGAACTCCCCGTACTGAAGAGAATTGAAGCAGACCTGAAGAGTGGGTCAGATCTGGCATCGCCCGATGGCAAACAAGTTGACTTGTTCAGTGAAATTCACCTTAACGAACTGAAAAAGCTAGAGAAGCAAGTGGAACAGGTAAGGAATGAACATATCATGATAAAACTTGGTATATGGCTTTAGGGGTGGGCGAGTAGTGGATTTTGAAGTCGAGTCGAGTATTAAGCCAAAAACTCGAGTATCGAGTCGAGTCGAGTCGAGTAGTTGTTTGTGAAAAGTAATGAAATTTTAATTTTTTCAACTTAAATCTTTCTTAAATTTTACTTATAAAATCGGTCTACTTTATTCAAGCCTATGTTTTTATATATTTCTTGGAAAAATAAAACTCTGATATTGTAATACCCCTACATTGCATAAACCCTACTTTTAAATGAATAAGTTGACTATGCTAAAAAATCACTCAAAATAACAAATCAGTTAATGTAACAAGATCACAAAATAAATTTATGTAGAATATGCATTGTAAAATTTAAGCAGTAATAAGATTTAATTAATAGCCTACTATTTAAACAATCAAAAACAGTTTTATTTTTTACCTAAAAATAATTGTTGGCCCTAATTAAAACCTTAGCAGAGAAATTGTGGAAGAAAGAACTAAAAACATCAGGGAGGAGAGCTGAGCCCAGTTATTTGTTTACTTCTCTAAACCCAACCCCGCCCCCTTGCCTGACTGCTGAACTATTGTTTTTGACATCCAATCACTTGAGCATGAATGACACATCCGCGACCAGATAAGAATAAGATATCCCCCAATACAAAAATTATAAAACCTTAACTAATTGTTTTATGAAGTCCACAATTTTCTTCTCATTTTTACAAATAAAATGAGGCAGAAATGAAGGCTGAGTATCATTTCAAAGATAAAATATAATTACAAATTTGAAGTAGGTCAGAGCTAAATATAGCTGCTGTAAGTTTTTAATTTCTGAATTCAGAGACATCTCTTAGAATCTGGTATTTCTAGATAACTGTCAAAATTCATTCTTCTATGAGTTAATGAAACATTTTCGAGGTTACTGTTATGAAAAACTCGTGGACGGCTGCGAAAATCGATAGCGCATTTCTATCGGTCGCGGCTGAACGCGGATGTAACTTTTCAAAACTCGCGAGCTGCCGCGAATTACGATCGTGCGTATTTGCCGATCGCCGAAAATCGGCAAATGTAGCGTTGCTAAAGTCGCGGTCGGCCGAGAAATACGAGCACGCGTATTTGCCAATCGCCGAAAATCGGCAAATGTAGCCTTGAAATGTCGCGGTCAGCCGCGAAAAACGATTGCGTGTATTTGCCGATCGTAAATAAACAAAATGCAACTTTGCGAAACTAGCGATCGGCCATAAAAGTAAGTTGCGCGTATTTGCGGGCCACAAATGAACAGAAAATGCTGCTTTATTGTGAAACTAGCGAGGAGCTGCAATAAACAATTTGCCGATTGCGGATAAAAGGCAGATGTAGCTTTGCGTCACTCACGATCGTCTGTAAAATTTCATCACGCAAACATAAATTGCACGTAAATTTGGCCGCCGCGTAAGCGGCGGGAGTAACTAACTACTTGACTCGTTTTAGTCGAGTAGTTGGAACTACTCGACTCGACCTCGAGCAGTAGCAACTACTCGAGTAATTACTCGACTGTCGAGTACTCGCCCACCCCTATATGGCTTCTTCTAGTTCAGATTTAATAAATATTGAATTAAAACCACCCAGGTTTAACATACCTGTTGCAGCAAACCTGCATACTCTTTCCCCATGTTATTCTTACGGAGATTACAATTTACTAAAACATGTCATATCTTGCTATGTTGGATGGAAATATATTTTTTGCATTTGAAATTCGCTGAGTATGCGTGTTGCTTTAAAGAACCATTGACTGACTGACTGATCACAGTTTCACAAAAACTATAAGGTTTAGAGTTATGAAACTTGGCACAAACAGTCTTTATAGGCTCTAGATGCGTACTAAGAAAGGATTTTTCAATATTTTCTCTCAAAAGGCTTGAATATGGTACATTATGAAATTCAAAATGGCGGCCATTTTTAGCTTTCATAGCTTACTTTCTCAAAAACTACAAGACTTTGGGCCATGAAACCATTGGCACAAATGTTCTTTATATGCACTAGATGTGAATAAAGAAAGGTTTTTAAAATATTCTTTCATATGGCTAAAATAGAGTATATTATACAATTCAAAATGGCGTTTATTAAAGCTATGGATGGTAGGCCTATGCAGTATTTTCAGGTGTTAGAAAATGTGTGATATCCAATCTACTAAAAGAATAAAATGTACCAATTTATTTCATCCACCTATAATATTTTTGTCAAAATGCCACTTAAGCTTTTGCGTTATACGACCCGCCCGAAGTACAATATTGTATTCTCTTAAAATTGTTTATCAGTCTAATGAATAAATAACTACTCAAACTAACATCTTAAAACTCGTTGTGGACATTTAAATTTGAGTATATGTATATTGGAGTATATGTATAGTGGAAACAGAGTTTCAAAATTAAAATTTTAGGAGGGTTTAATTAGGTGATGAAGATTTCAAATACAAAAATATATTATTACCACAATAATTTTGCTCATCGATAGCTTAGTCACCCCATCGTCAATGTGATTGGGAAAAGTTTGAAAAATATGTTTTTGGCCAAGCGTAGCGGCAGTTTGGAGGATGGTGGTGTGATGCAGCCATGGATAGGTTGTGACTAGGATGGGGGGAGTTTCACAGGCCGGTGTCACCTATTTTAATTAGGATTTGGTCCTGGAAGTAAAGTATATTCAAGGTGAATATTGTGGTGAATGAGAATTCTATATTGATCGAGGAACCGGGATGACAATTGAGCTGAAACTAACCTGGAGGGTTGGGCAAGTAAGCTACTGTTTTTGGGGTTGGAAACAATTTGATATACCCAAAGGAAGGATCTGTCTGCCAGATTGACCTTGCCATAAGCCAGCTTTGATGGACCCTAATTTACTTAAATTCTTAAGATTGGAACAATTTACAATCACTAAAAACATGTATTGACAAGTTACCAAAGTCTTAAATTTATGATTCAAATTCAGATTTCCTACCTAAACTATTGAATATCAAGCCAAGCCTAATCTGACGATTTATTGTAGTGATTTGATAATTTTTGAGACTGAGCATCTATGGAATTTCCTAGGAATCGACAGGATTGGATTTTCAGTTCGGGACGGGACGGGACGGGATTTTTTTCTTCCCTCTGAAATTCGGGACGGGATTTTTGTCTTCCCTAAATCATCGGGAAATGCTCGTTCACGAATTTACTTTCTTTATTACAATAATAGTATTAGGTTAAAAACAATGTCATATATAAATTTTTGTACTGTCCCAACTCGTAAAATTTCAAGAAATAAATTTAAGTGAAAAAATACTAACTTATGTGCAATTGACAAAGTAGCAAACATTAGAAACACATAACAAAATAGTAACACAATGAAATTGTTACTTATAAATAAAATACAAACTTATATAAAAATGGTAAATAAAATGTTTTGTTTATTTATTATTATTTTTCATTAAATTTGAATATTTATTCTTTCTAATTTGAATGTATTGAAAAATAGAAATAATATAAAAAATAAATAAATAAATAAATATAATATGCATTTTTTAATGTTTGATAGAAACACAATAGTTTTTAAATTTCTGCTTTTTGTTTTATTGTTTGGTTTCCAAAGATCCAAAACTAAAATACTAGAGTGGTAATTGCATGTTGACAATATACTGTCATGTATAATCAGTAAACATGTTATTGTATTTTTATAAACTTTGGGCTTTGGAGTTCTTGTTTTAGGAAATGACAATGACTCAATGACTCATAATTTTTCCAGTACTTTAAACTATAAAAAATAAATTTAGTTTCAAGATGACAACCATAACACTAGTTTTTCCAAGCTTAAAATTATAAATTTGAAGTTCACAACTCCCAAACGTAATATTTCTTAAGTTACATAAAATATTAATTTCCTATGTATTAGAAACTAGCAGAACCCGTGGCTTCGCTCACGATAAAAATTATCGTCTAACCTTGATATGAAGAATCTAGAGGACTGAATAGAAAATATTAGAGGTGTGCGGATATCCGAAAACTCGGATCGGATTCGGATCGGATCGGATATCCGAATCCGATCCGAGGGTTTTATGACTATCCGGTAAGACTAACTAGATATCCGATTCTATCGGATAGACTGCACATTTTGAGGCAAATTTTTAAGAAGGATCAAATTTTAAAGTTTGGAAGGTCTTCCAAACAAAATAAGTCACTGCCGACGAAAGTACAATAGTGACAGAAAACATCGCTTAGCAAAAATACGCTTCGAAATGCGACGGTTGTGACAGCGGTTAGAACAACGCCTCAACACAATGCGATTAACTAGTGGTATGCATCAATCGATGTATTTCGGTTGCTGATATTGCGACTCGTGATTAGATCGAGAATTTGAGATCGTTGTATACGATCAGAGTATTGCACACTACCCGACACGATAACAAACATTTTCTGAAGACAAGATTTTGATTGTCAGGCATTAATTCATAAATAAAAATGTAAAGCTTTCTTAAAATATAAAGTGATTGGCGAAGCAAGTTTTATATTTAGGTCTTATTCTTTTGTCTAATCACATAGGCCTAGTCACTGATCAAATAAGGAAAAGAACAAAAAAAAACAAGAGGCCAAATAGTGAACAAATTTAGGTTTTTATTGAAAAAGGAATTTGTAAGTTGGAAATCCTGATATTGATTTAGGCCTAATAAGCTTATTCAATTAAATACTACCTATGCTTAAGGGGAATAAATACATTTCTAAATTCTTAACATATAATTAATTAGTTGTTGTACCTTTGCATACTTTAATAATTGACATTTGGCCTTTATTGGAAACAATATATCACAATCATCAACAACTCAAGCATATCAAGGCAAACCTTGCCTTACACATAAGGATAATATGGTAGTTCCTTGCAATTACCTTAAGCTTACGAGAAAACTTAAATCTGCTAATTACGCTGCGCCATAAATATCCGAATCCGGTATTATCCGGTCCGAACCTGTTGTTATCCGATCCAAAACCAATCCGATACAAAAATTCACTATCCGCACACCTCTAGAAAATATTTATATCAAGGAATATGTCATGTAGAGGAGATATGTTTGTTTTATGGCGGAATGTAGGATAAAATATAGATACCACAGTAGGATGTAGGATACCACAGTAGATAGTGAAGGTTTTCTTTTCACCGTTATAACTCGAAAACGGCCGGACCGATTTTAACACCAAATGTGTCGATTTTAAGGTACTTCCTTGTAGATTTACCATTACGTCCCTGGATTGCCTAGTAGGGTATCAATTAAGTACAGTAAAGGGCTGAATGTTCGAAACAGTTATGATGCTATCCATGGGCAGTTTTTTAAACTCGATTCACTTAGTTTTTAACTTAAAATATGGATGGGTAGGAATAATTTAAGATCAACCACTGATTGCAGCATTTATTTTTCCGTGAAAAGCCGGGACACCGTCGAATTAGATGAAAAAGGAATTTGCCAAATTATTGTAACTGGCATGATTGTAATTAAAAACATGAAGGACGGCCTAAGGAAATAACTATAGCTCCCGCTGCCGAAAAAAATGGTACCACATAATGAGCTTATGATTGAACGTATAAGGTACGAAACTAAACCAAATGTAACTTTTATATAGTACGAATAACCTAACAAAATCATCAAAACAACCACAAAACCATGATAAAAGGAATCAAATTATAAATCAGCTGTAACAACGTATCCGTTTGTGAAGCTAATATGCTGCATATGCTTGATTGAATAAAATTGGAAATTTAAACAAAAGATCATCCATTACATTAACATGGGGCATTTTCAAAGCTTCAGCTCCACGAAAAACCTCTAAAAACCTCGAATTAAGAAAATCCGTTCTTGGTGAATGTCAACATTCTGTAAGGAACGCCCATGCAAATTTTCAAGGTTCTAGGTTAAGTAGTTTTGGCTGTACATAGGATAGGTCAGTGGTATTTGACAAAAATACAGTAGAAAAGATAGTATAAATATAACTTACAATCAGGGATTTGTATAATTTATGAAATTTTACATAAGTAGATCAAAGAATCATATCATTTCAGCACATTCTGTTTGTATCTGAAAAACCACTGTTCTTTTCTCTTTCCATCTTACCAGGATTTAGTCTCAGCCACAAAAGGCAGTATGCTCTTCACTTTTAATTTGCATAACTCCCGCTACCGAAATATAGATGGTGCCACTTAACTAATTAATGGTGGATTTTATCTAAACTAAATGTAACTTTTATATAGTACATAATTATGTCCTTGAATAATTATGTACTCTATGTATTCTAGAAAAGGAACCTCTTGTCGGCCCTATGTTATTCTTCATAACGACAAGAAGTCCCTTTTTAAAACTGAACATTTTACTGTTATTATTTTATGAAGTTTTTTATCATCAAACAACTGAAACCAAACTGTAACTTTTAACACTGGTTCACCTGACAGGCTGCATCGCTATCAGTGCTGCAGCCACAAAAACAAAAATTCCCAACACTATCTTTTGTAATCAAACTGCCCTGTTTATAATTAATTTTGCTCATTATTGAGGCATTCAAGGAGCAATATATATAATTGCTCATTTATTACAATAAATATAACTATTATTACACAACATATAAAGTCTCTTTAAAAGACAAAGTTTAGTAGCCAAAACACCGTTTATAAAAAGGGACTTCTTGTCGGGACCGTATGAAATTGGTGAGAAATTTTCTTCTCTTTACACCAAACTTCATTGTAATTCTCTAAAATTCCACGAGAATCCAGGAGAGTTCATTTTTTGGACCAGGGTCTGCTGACGAAGTGCACGTTGGAAATGGGACCTCTTGTTTTATGGCAAAATGACATTGAGCGACAAGAGGTTGCTTTTCTCAAGCCATGCATAGGCTAACAAAATGATTTATTTCGACCTTTTATATCTTCGATTCAATATTTTAATCAGTTTTAACATACCTTTTGAAGCAAACCTGCATACTTATTCCCCATGTTATTCTTATGGAGCTTACAAAAACATGTAAAATCTTGCTATGTTGGATTAGAATATATTGTTTTGCATTTGAAATTCGCTGAGTATGCAGATCTGCTGCAACGGGGTTATTTAAATCTTACTATAGAAATCATAATTTCAATCAAACTACTCGCTGCATATCTCTACCACCTTAAATAAACACGACGATCTCATTGTAGGTGAATCTATATTGAGTGAAAAACATTTTATCTGTCGTGTTTTGTCAGTTCTGGGCAGATTTGTGATTTAACTGTAGAATATTAAGAAATCGCGAATGTTTTGCTGACAGTCAGATCCGATATCTTACTATGAGTACTAGTAATGTTACAACTATTATGATACTTTGTGTGCATTTCACAGCTTAGCTTGTGCATCTGTGACTATAATAAAACAGTATATTCAAGAGAATCCTCCATTTTCACTTAATTCATCCTCGTTCATAGCTCATTCGTTCGCATGTGATCTGTGGTCCAGAAACATATTAGGAGCAAAGACATTAATTGAATCCAGAAATAAGCTGAAACATTGATTAACTATCCAAGCCTTCTTGTACATAGTACAAAGGCTGAAATACCAAGGTACGTAGTACTTTGGTGAAATAAAAGCAACTTATTGTGACAGATGGAGGGGGAGAAGTCGCAGTTGACGACCAGCCTGCGAGAGTCGCAGCAGGAGGCTGAGCAGAGCAAAGCGGAGATGCAGGCGATACTGACCCGTCTGGTGCAGCTACGATTGCACATTGACTCTCTGGAACATGTCAAGAAACAGGCAGACAGCCTGCCCACCGACCAGAAGGTAAGACTATAGAGAGCAGCAGGCGATATTGACCCGTCTAGTACAGCTACGATCACACACATTGACTCTCTGGAGCATGTCAAGAAACAGGCAGACAGCCTGCCTACCGACCAGAAGGTAGGACTACAGAGAGCAGCAGGCGATACTGACCCGTCTGGTGCATCTACGATCGCACATTGACTCTCTGGAGCATGTCAAGAAACAGGCAGACAGCCTGCCCACCGACCAGAAGGTAAGACTACAGAGAGCAGCAGGCGATGTTGACCCGTCTGGTGCAGCTACGATCGCACATTGACTCTCTGGAGCATGTCAAGAAACAGGCAGACAGCCTGCCCACCGACCAGAAGGTAAGACTACAGAGAGCAGCAGGCGATACTGACCCGTCTGGTGCAGCTACGATCACACATTGACTCTCTGGAGCATGTCAAGAAACAGGCAGACAGCCTGCCCACCGACCAGAAGGTAAGACTACAGAGAGCAGAAGGCGATACTGACCCGTCTGGTGCAGCTACGATCACACATTGACTCTCTGGAGCATGTCAAGAAACAGGCAGACAGCCGCCCACCGACCAGAAGGTAAAACTACAGAGAGCAGCAGGCGATACTGACCCGTCTGGTGCAGCTACGATCACACATTGACTCTCTGGAGCATGTCAAGAAACAGGCAGTCAGCCGCCCACCGACCAGAAGGTAAGATTACAGAGAGCAGCAGGCGATACTGACCCGACTGGTGCAGCTACGATCACACATTGACTCTCTGGAGCATGTCAAGAAACAGGCAGACAGCCTGCCCACCGACCAGAAGGTAAGACTACAGAGAGCAGAAGGCGATACTGACCCGTCTGGTGCAGCTACGATCACACATTGACTCTCTGGAGCATGTCAAGAAACAGGCAGACAGCCTGCCCACCGACCAGAAGGTAAGACTACAGAGAGCAGCAGGCGATACTGACCCGTCTGGTGCAGCTACGATCACACATTGACTCTCTGGAGCATGTCAAGAAACAGGCAGACAGCCTGCCCACCGACCAGAAGGTAAGATTACAGAGAGCAGCAGGCGATACTGACCCGTCTGGTGCAGCTACGATCGCACATTGACTCTCTGGAGCATGTCAAGAAACAGGCAGACAGCCTGCCCACTGACCAGAAGGTAAGACTACAGAGAGCAGCAGGCAATACTGACCCGTCTGGTGCAGCTACGATCACACATTGACTCTCTGGAGCATGTCAAGAAAAAGGCAGGCAGCCTGCCCACCGACCAGAAGGTAAGACTACAGAGAGCAGCAGGCGATACTGACCCGTCTGGTGCAGCTACGATCATACATTGACTCTCTGGAGCATGTCAAGAAACAGGCAGACAGCCTGCCCACCGACCAGAAGGTAAGACTACAGAGAGCAGCAGGTGATACTGACCCGTCTAGTACAGCTACGATCACACATTGACTCTCTGGAGCATGTCAAGAAACAGGCAGACAGCCTGCCCACCGACCAGAAGGTAAGACTACAGAGAGCAGCAGGCGATATTGACCCGTCTAGTACAGCTACGATCACACATTGACTCTCTGGAGCATGTCAAGAAACAGGCAGACAGCCTGCCCACCGACCAGAAGGTAAGACTACAGAGAGCAGCAGGCGATTTTTACAGATATTGATGCTACTCAATAAGTGTAATAATCAGCTGGTAATATTAATGCAGTTCATGGCTAGAGAATGAATTTTAGTTCTTCTATGGTGATTTAAATTTTGGCAAAAATCTGCAGTCTGGCCACCTTTTTCATGACATTTTGAGGTTTTTTGTCAATTCAAGTGATACTCTGGTTAAGTCCTGTCACAGAACCCTTATGTTATTTGGTTGTAATTGTAATCAGGGGTGCCCATCCCCCCCAAACCTCATGGCGCCCTCCCCCCCAAATTTTGTTAACCACTACTCCCCAAAATGTTATATCCCTCCTCAAAAATGTTTCTAATACCCCCCCCCCTCTTCGTTATCAACTATAAACTGAACCTCTAACATGAAATATAATTCCAATCATTAATCATCCAGAGAATTTGTGGTATTTAAATTAAACAGAGATAATTGTACTTCTTCCCTTGCAATTTTCGATGACATCGGGATGGTATCTTACTTTTCTAAAACTAAAAAAACCGGTTCAAATATTATCGGGGGGGGAGGGAGGTGCAAGTACTCATCGAGTATTTTCGAGCCGAGTATACACTACTCAGTCATTACTCCTGCCGTTGACCATGAATAGGTAAGTGCGGTTGAATAGGTAAGTGCGGTAAGGTCATTTTTCACACAGTTCATCGATCTTTTTTTGCCATCAGTAAAATCTCATTTGTTTAACTGGAATTAAAGATTTTAGGGGTGTGCGAATATTCGAACTTCGAACTTTTTCGAATCGAATATCGTGATATTCGATTCGATTCGAGATTGCAAAGAAGTTCGATATGACCGAATCGAATATTTAAAGGACTGGCATAAAATCAAAAGTAGGTGAAAACGTGCCCATTTTCAAAATAAAAGTACGCTTTTTTTAGTTGCAAACAACTACGAATCCATTTTTTACATCAGAAACAGTTGCGTCCTCACGTGGACAGACAATAGATGAATAGCTGTTGTAAAATAATACTGACATCGCAGTTTTGCCACCAAATTCCCTTTACCGTGTTGATCAGTCGTGCAGTACTTAGGTTAATATACTGCACAATACCCGACGCGACAACGAATTTTTTCGTAAGATAAATTCTAGTATCACAGCATTAAATCATATAACAAATAATAGTCCATCCTTCATCAGTTCTGTCTCGACCAGTTTCCGATACCGACGAAACATCAGTTGAGTTGTTGGGTTGGTAAAAGAGAGAATTGCAATCAAGACCAATCAGAGTTCACCGATGACCGACAGTGTTCAGAGTCGTCTTCAGTTGCCAAAACGAAATATCCCGTAAATACCCCATAAATAAATAGTCGTGTTGGTGTTTCGTACGACTTTTTCAGGCCGTAAATATCTTAAACGGAATCCGGGATCACCATCGCTTCCAACTCTGATACGATGAAGTATAATAATTTTGGGCTGGCAAAGAGTTGGCGGACCTGTTTATTATTTGTCTTTTCATATTTTCGAATTTCGTCGTCGTTCGAAACTTCGTCTGCTTTTGCTTTTGAAGTTTAGTTGTTGTTAATAACTCGAGAACGTCTATCGCGTGTTTGTTTCAATCACTCAGATTTCTTTATTTTTCAAATAAGCAATTACGTAGAAATAGAAACGTTGAATGATCAAATATTGGTTTTATTTTGTTGAAATCTGACGAATCAGGCGGAGCGCGTTTATTTTGATACGTGATTGAAATGGTCATTTTTAGATAACAGTACAATGTTGGTTTGACAACTTAAGCCTATGATAATAATTAATGAGTTTGCTTGCTGTTTATAATGTAAAACAAATAAAATTTGTTGTAAGTAAATGGCAATTGTAAATTATTTTAAAATTAGGTTAAGTTTACTTGTCTGACTTATCATTAGTTTATAGTATTAGGCCTGCTTTAGGAGAATCAAAATCTTTGTTCTCAGGCATTAATGCACAAATAAAATTGTAAGGCTTTCTTTAAATATGAAGCAGTTGGTGAACCAAGTTTTATATGTAATTCTTTGGGCTATCCCTTAAGCCTAGTCCCTGTTCAAATAATTTATTGGTTCATTAATAGGAAAAGGAACAAAGGGATGCAGAGGCTTAAAAGTGAACAAATTTAGGTTGCAGTAGAAAAGGAATTGATAAGTAGCCAAATCCTGAAATTGCTACTATAGGCCTAATTATGCTCATTCAAATAAATATTACCTATGCTTAAGGGGAATCAATAAATTTCTAAATTCTTAACAGTTGATTAGTTGTACCTTTGTGTACCTTAGTAATTGATATTTGACCTATATTATTTTGACTTGTTATAATGCTATTAATAATTAAATAAGATAAATACAGGGAGGGGAGGGATAAAGTAAGGACAAGAGTAAAGAAAACACAATGAAATAACACTTTTGTTTTGATAACATTATATTAATTATTGAAGAGTTGCTAAAAAATTGCTTGGTAATTTGCTGAGTATACAGGTTTGCTGCGAAAGGGTATTTATACTTACATGCTGCGATTTAAAATTTGATCTCATTTGAACGAATAACCATTGACATAAATATTCGTTTCGAAAATATTCGATATTCGGAATAGTTATAAACTATTCGATTCGAACCAAAAAATCACTATTCGCACACCCCTAAAAGATTTCTTTTCAGTTATTAAGAATAGTGAATTTATTTATTTATCACTTTATTTATTCCTTTCTATTATTCAAGGTTTTATCTCATTCTTTTTCTTTACTAACGATTTTGTTGTTTTAGCAACTTAAGCAAAGTATATTAAAACTAATCTACTCTTATAATAATTCAGTTTATTCCAACCTTCAGACAACTAAATCTCCAGTTCTACCGGGCTGATTTTATTAATTAATGGGTCATTGGAAAGCTCTCTCCCTGTAGATTGTCAAATAATTATGAAAGTTTTTTTTGTTCAGATTTATGGTGAAAAAGTAAAAAACACATGTTTTCCATAAGAAATACATTGAAACGGGTTTTTTCACATTTTTTATTTCGAGGCAAATTTTGGTTGGCTTTATTGAGTATTTTCAAGAAATGTATAATAGTCATTTGTAGGAAATATAATTCTCTTTCAGAATATCACCTTCCACTGTAGCTGATTTCTGCACCATTTAAAAGTTATTTGCAAAAACCCTAAGCAGCCTTCGAATTATACTGGTGAGAAAATACTGAATTAGAGTAATTTTTGTTAAACTTTGTACAACTAAATCTAGAGCACTGCCGCACAGATTTTAATAATTAACAGGTCGTTGGAAAGCTCCATCCATGTAGATTTGCAAATAGTTATGAAAGTTAGATTTTTTAAAGATTTATGGTGGAAACATAACAACACAAATTTTCTATAAGAAATAGATTTAAAAAACTACTTTTTTAAAGTTTCTTTTTGTAGCCAAGTTTTTGCTGCCTGTTATCAGTATTTTCAAGAAACGTATATTACCAAATTGTAGGAAATTTTATTCTCTTTCCGAATATTACCTTCCACTTAAGCCGATTTCTGCACCATTTAAAAGTTATTTGCAAAAAACCTAATAGTCCAGTAAAAATACTGTTTAACCTAGAACAAATTGCAACACGAGCGTTTTTGACGGTATTCTGCTCAAAAAAATGTGCATATTAACATATCCAAAATCGGACAAAATCGGACCATGGGAAACCCCTTAAAATCGCGTTTCAAAATGGCGGTTTTTTTAACATTGGAAAGTTTTTGAAAAAAACCACTCGGTTGCATTTTTTATCTACATTTAACAAGATATTGAGTTGGGACCACCGCCAATAATTTTTGAGTGGCTAGTCGTGCATTTTGACAGGGTAAAAATTTTTGGCCGCCATCTTGGATCCGCCATATTGGATTTATTTGATTTTTTTCAAATGTAAAGGTGGTCGTGTGACACATAATTTAGAACTAGATTTTTACGCTGATTTCAATGCTGAAGTCCGTTTTCAAAAATATCGATTCGTTTTTAAGATATGCTCAAAATAAAATTCTTCCCTGTACATTTCTTATGGGGGCTAAATAAATAATAACATTTTTACGATTATGTTTCTTATATCTCAGGAACCAAGCAAGGCTTTCAGTTCGTTTTGATCTTAAAATGATGAGTGATTATTTGGCTGTTATTTGGGCTATTGATCACTAAAATCGGACAAGTGTGAAACGAGGTATAAAGCTAAATGCTACATGAAAATTGTTTTTTTTTAAATTTGTTTTTTGTTAAAGATTTATATCTCAGGTTTGAAATGAGTTAAAAAGTTCCTTCTGGTGTCAAATTACTCGGTAAAGTATAAGCTTTCATATGAACTATGACTAATCGAAATCTGACTAATATAATTGGAGTTATGATCCATAATACAACTTAAATTCTTCTAACTTTAGAAATTTGTCACCACTTAAAGACTTATATCCCCAAATTTAGCTGAGACTCAGGCCAAATTAAGGTCTTAATTAACTCAGTACATTACTGGCTTTAATTTAAGCTCTTAACCATTTAAATAGGTTGAGTTAGATGCAAGTTATGGACCTTTAATCAACATAAAAATAATTTTTTTCATAATTTTTAATTTAGTTAAGGACAGGTATCTCCAGTTTTGTTGAAGGAATATAGGTTTGAATTGTTTCATAACACTCAGTGAGCTATCAGCTTTCATTTGAGCCATTGATCATTAAAATCGGACAAGTTTGGAGTGAGTTATATTGTTTTATTAATTTTTTTTGGTAACTATTTTTTGTGTCACATTTAAAGCTTACACGTTATCAATAAAACCAAACATTTACCTATTTTAAAGGGGAAACTGTGTAATCCAGGAATGCTAGACAGAATTGTCCTCCACTAACTCAGATATGTAGAATTCATTGAAAATGTGTTCATCGCGATTTATGTACAGGGTGTTCCACAAATTAAGGCCAAGGGTAAAAATATCACAATATTGTTAAGTAAATCTATACCACGTTTTATATCATTTTACAGGTCCTGCTGAACGGAACATTTTGAGGAATACTGAACTAAATAATCTCTAGCCGTTTCAAAAGGCGGCCATTTTAGAGATATTTTCCAATATTTACGGAGAACATTGGATTTTTTATAACCACTACAAGTATTTTAGTTCTGTTTAGAAATTCTTAATCCTTGTCAACTCAGTTTTGCTATGGTAACTGCTATGACCATATTATATAAAATCAACTATAGTTCCTATGGAAACCAAATAAAAACTACAAACATTCAATACACGTGAGAAATAATGCATACGGGGTGAAACTTAAAGGGATATTAAGGACCTGGGTAGACCCATGTTTTGCCTGGGTAGATGATATACCTTGGTGCGATGATATAGCCTATTCCCCTCGGAAGTTTTTGCATTTACCTGAAACAACTTACACAAAAACAACACCGAAACGACCTTTATTTCATATTATATAAATAAATACATACTTACATAAATAAATAAATTATATATATAAATATATGTATATACCGGGTGTCCCATAATAGCCCCCTCCTAACTTTTTCCTATATTTTTTCAAATATCAATTTTACACCAGCCCCAAACATTATTGGGTAGTTAATACTTAATTTTGAGAGGGTACCCAATTTTGGCCGCCATCTTGGATCCGCCATATTGGATCCAAAATAATGATTCCAAATGTAAAAGTGGTGTTGTGACTCATCATTTCAAATTATATTTTTTCACTGATTACAATGCCGCAATCCGTTTTTTAGTATCTCAATTAGTTCTCAAGATATGGGTACTTTTAATTAATTTATTTTCAACCAATTTAAACATTACAAATTGATAAAATAGGCCCATAACCACAAAATAATGCTAGGTAGTGACGAATAACCACCACCAGTCATTGTTGAGCGCTTTACACTTAACTTTCACCAATGTAATTTTTTTGGCCGCCATATTGGATCCGCCATTTTCGAATGAGGCAAGTTATTTAAAATATGAAGTTGGTATTGTGACCCATCATTTTAAACTAGCTTTTTACGCCGAATTCAATGCCGCAACCCGTTTTTAGCTATACAACTTATTTTTTGAAAAATTCAGGTTTTTTGAGATATTTATTAGAAACATGTCAATATCTTGAAAACTAAACACTATAATAAAAAACGAGTTACGGCATTGAATTCAGCGTAAAAATTTAGTTTGAAATAATGGGTCACAATACCAACTTCATATTTGAAATAACTTGCCTCATTTCATAATGGTGGATCCAAGATGGCGGCCAAAAAATTTGCATCGGTGAAAGTTAAGTGTAAATCGCTCAACAATGACTGATGGTGGTTATTCGCCACTATCTAGCATTATTTTGTGGTTATGGGCCTATTTTATCAATTTGTAATGTTAAAATTGGTTGAAAATAAATTAATTAAAAGTACCCATATCTTGAGAATTAATTTATATATTAAAAAACAGATTTCGGCATTGTAATCAGTGAAAAGATTTAATTTGAAATGATGGGTCACAACACCACTTTTACATTTGGAAGAATTATTTTGGATCCAATATGGCGGATCCAAGATGGCGGCCAAAAACTTTTACCTTGCCAAAATGCACGACTAGCCACTCAAAACTTATTGGCGGTGGTCTCAACTCAATATCTTGTTAAATGTAGATAAAAAATGCAGCCGAGTGGCTTTTTTCAAGAACTTCCCAATGTTTAAAAAGCCGCCATTTTGAAACGTGATTTTTGGGGGTTTCCCGTTGACCGATTTTGTTAGATTTTGGATATGTTTGAATAAGTATTTTTTGTTATATTTTCATGAAAAAAGGTTGTGTTGCAGTTTGGTCTAAGTTGGTGAGCATTTTAACAAATTTTAAAAAAATTTAAAAAACAAATTTGTTATATCTTAAAAACAAAAACGGATTTTTGAAAACAGATTTCAGCATTGGAATCAGCGTAAAAATCTAGTTCTAAATGATGTGTCATATGACCACCTTTGTATTTGAAAAAAAAATAATTGAATCCAATATGGCGGATCCAAGATGGCGGCCAAAATTTAAAATCCTATGAAAATGAAGTATTACCCCCCTAACGGTTTTCTGAAGCATTTCTAATTTTATATCTCTAGAGATGTAGTTGAAAACTAAGAGTAAAACTTAATTTTAAATTTTTCCATTGTAATCCGCCATTTTGAAACGTAATTTTAGGGAATTTCCCATGGACCGATTTTGTCCGATTTTGGATATGTTAAAAAACACATTTTTTTGGACAGATTTCCACCAAAAACGCTCGTGTTGCAATTTGTTCTAGGTTAAGGGTGTTTTTTGCGTAGATTTACTGGACTATAAGCAACCTCCGAATTTATAATGGTGAGAAAATACTGAATTAGAGATATTTTTGTTAAACTCTGTACAGCTAAATCTAGAGTTCTACTGAACAGATTTTAATAATTAACAGGTCGTTAGAAAGCTCCATCCATATAGATTTGCAAATAATTATGAAAGTTAGATTTTTTTAAAGATTTATGGTGGAAACGTAATAACACATATTTTCTATAAGAAATAGATGAAAAACAGCATTTTTAAAGTTTCTTTTTGTAGCCAGGTTTTGGCTGTCCATTATCAGTATTTTAAGGAATGCATAATACCAAATTTACCTGAATACCTGAATTTACCCATGAAAAGTAAATCTGCCTAAAAAACAAATCCTGAGTTATTTTATGAATGGAATCAACGGCTGATCCAATTTTTTTAGCCGACCGTCGTCGCGGCCGAAATTATGTGTGATTTTCGCACTCCACGGCGTTCGAATGATTAAGTCCACTGTTTTCCACGTTCAATTGACACACGCATATATACTTAGTGCCATTCCACAGTATAATAATAGTTTAATAATATTTGACAATATTACTTGCAATGGTCATCCTTCTGAGCATACTCGAATTTTCAATCATTATGATCACATAATTTCATACTTTTTTTAAGTTAAAAAATCCCCCAAAATTTCTTCTGATGGCGCCCTGAGCGCCATAACCCCCCCATTCTGGGCACCCCTGGTTGTAATATTTATAGGGAATTTTTTTTAATCCAAGTGATACTCTGGTCAAGTCCTGTCATAGAACCCTTATGCTATTTTACTCTGATATGTACAGGAGAAGTCAGAACTAGCCCTTCTCCAGTACCGTCAGTGGATGTCACTGGCTGCTCGCGAGATCGAGCAGATCAGACAAGAACTGGAACAACTGGAGAAGAATTTGAACTGTTCAGATGCGACTCTGCAGCTGAGAACTGAGCTGACAAACCTCAAGAACAAGGTATGCAAACTATCAACTGAAAAAGGCCAAAGTATCAGATGATGATTCTTTGAGTGGTTTTCAAAAATCACATATAAAAAAAAATGTTATGTTCTGTTTGTTTTATAAAGCACAAATGTGTTTTTTGTGTTTGAAGCTTAACTCCAAAATTAGGCAATTAGAAAATTTTCAAGTTTCTTTGTTCAATCCTTTGGAGAAGTTTTGTCAACTTTTCGTTTAGTAATTTGACATACTACTACCCATTGATGATAAATTTTCAGCAAGGTTATTCTTTTTTCTAAGATACATCTTCAAATCAGTCAAAAATCTTCTCTTGGTTAAGCACTAAGGTTTGCTCAAAATTGCAGTTTGAGCGTACAACACAACTTACGCCAGGGGATGGAGATTCAGGATCCAGTCACCCTGCTCGTAATAAAATCGTTTCAACAATTATGTATGTCCATCTGAAACATTATCCGGATAATCTAGTATCCGGATAATATGAGGTCTGGACAACCCGGGTGTACTGTACTGAAGTGTTGTTGTGTGGCAGCTGCTGGACAGTGAGCAGCGCAGCCTGGAGCTGGAGTCGGACGTGCGGCTGCTGGGCGAGCTGGCGGCCGAGGCCAGCAGCAGTCTGGACACCGCTCAGAACGATCTGGTTACCGTCAGTGAGGAGTTGGCGCAACTGTACCACCACGTGTGCACCGTCAACGGCGAGACGCCCACACGCGTGCTGCTTGACCACGAGAAACACACTGACCCCAGTGAGTTTTGCGAACTTGTCTTGTGAACTACCCTACGGAGAATTTATTTTAGTAAATTAAACAGAACTGGTAACTTGGGGATTAAATGCTATCCAGGGTGCTGCTGATCTAGTAGATTACACACGATCGTCTCTTACGACGAATACTCCAGCCGATTATATGCAATCGTCTTTTGCAGAAACTTTTCCGGCCTATTACATGAGATTGTCTTTTGTGGCAAATTCTCTGTCTGATTAAAAGTGCTCCTCTTATGCTGCAAATTCTTCAGCCGATATAAGGGATTGAATTATTTCGGCAAATTCTCTGTCCGATGACACGCAATCGTCTTTTGCGACAAATATTTCGGCTGATAACACACGATCCTCTCTTGTGGCAAATTCTTGAGCCGATTACTTGCAATTGTATTTTGTGGCAAATTATCTATCCAGTTAAATGCAATCGTCTCTTACAACAAATACTCTCGCTAATTAAACGCGATCATCTCTTGTGGCAGAAAGAGCTCCTGGAACACCATTCCGCCGCAAATTAAGCACTGTACTTATTTGTATAAAGATTGTATTCAATTATTAGTCATAGGAGGCACATTGGCCATGTTTTCAGTGTTGGAAATGTTTTCATAAAGGGTCAGAAAAAGGGAATTTCTTATGTGAAATCATACACCCTGGCTATCATTGCAATGTACTTGTGTAGACATGGACCAAAATAATTTCAACCCTGGGGCTTGGCTGATTGCTTTGATGAGCCTCTGGCTTGCCTGTGGCTGACGCACGCTTGTCTTGTTGCTGCAGAGGGCGAGGGCGGAGTGGCGGGCGAGGAGGGCGTGCAGCTGCTGCGGGCGCGGCTCAAGACGAACATCGCCAGCAAGGAGCTGGAGAGCCTGCAGGATGCGGCCAGCATGGCGCGCCACGTCGAGACCGTGCTGGACCAGATCAAGCACCTGCGCACCGCCGTCAACCACACCATCGAGCGCGCCAAGGCCGGCGGCCCCCTCGCCGCCACCGAAGGTGAGAATCCAGTTGCTGAAAACATTTTTTCTGTCATCACTTCGTTGTACAATAAAATTCTGTCCTCCGTCCTTAATAAAATTCTAAATATGTTTTTCAACCATCCTCTTTAATGACACTTTATCTTCCTTAATATTACTCAAATCCTTGTTAAAATCTCAAATCTGGTTATCGAGATCTGATAAATCACCCCTTATTTTCAATCAGTAAGAAGTCAGGGTAGGTTTGGGGAATCAACAGGCTTACCTCGTGGTTAAAACTGCTGAAGAGCACAAAAAAAGCTCAAAAACAAAACATGAATTTTCAAAGCCAGTGGCTCCTTCTTCAGATAATTGGGAGTTCATTGTATACTAGGAAGGAGCCAGTGGCTTTGATCTTCTTCTTCCTTCCCAGTATACAATGAACTCCCTACCATCTGAAGAAGGAGCCAATGGCTTTGAAAATTCATGTTTTTGTGTGTTTTATGTTTTTTTGTGTGCTCTTCAGCAGCTTTAACCACCAGGTAAGTCTGCTGATTTCCCTATCCTACCTGATTTCTTACAACTCAGGTCTACAGCCCATACTTCACCAAAATGATGTAACTTCTATTCGATCAATTCCTTAATATTACTTATCATCATCCTCAGTAATTTTCCTACATTTCCCACAATCACAGAATATTTGCTGAGAACAGTTTGTGACGGATATTTCCTGGTGAGAGAAAAGACGATCGGTTACACTGGTACACCGAACCGCAGGAAATCACGTCACGGGTTGTCAGATGCCTTGGAATCGCTCAGCTCGGACGCTGGGATAATTCCAGGGGTCGAGGATCGAAATCACAGTAGTTATCAGATATTCAAATATGAGAGCTCAGTTATATTCAACCTAGATGACATTCAACTTAGGACAGACTAAATCTGGAAACACCTTCTAAGTAAAATGCCCTCTGCTGTTTTCCCTAGCTCTGTGAGATGTTCAGAGTTAAAACTAGTTACCCATAGTTAATGTTTACCCTAATCAAGTAACAACATTAAACTATTTCACTAGTGACCAGTAATTACAGGAGTAGGACAGACCTTACACTCCTGTAGACAGCAGGTTTGGACAAGACTAAGCCTGTTACAACAGCAGGAAAACTAGCAAGTAAGACTGAACCAACTCAGCAAAATCACTAATCACTGCAACTTTAAATTGGTTAAATTGAATTTAGAAAAATAGTCTTACTTTAAAAAACAATACACGTCGGCACCGAGACAATTAAACTAATTAGTCTCGGTTACAGCCGTAGTGTGAGGAGAATAGGGCTCGACCCTATCTGGGACGAATTCAACACTAAGTCCGAAAACTAGCGTTTAAACTAAATAGAACCTAATAAGAAAGACGTTGTCGTACCTTTAACACCTATTAGGTATTGGAAGACGACTGGTTCGCTGCTTTCCACACTACGAAATTGCACAAAGAAGGGAAGAACTTCGTACGCGAAAACCGACAGCACCGGACACTTTGACAGAACACCGACAAGTGAAGTTTCTTATCAAGACCACGTTGAGTTCACTTTCCGCTGGGAAAACCCACCAGCTGTCGACGTGAAGCTGGTTACAGGATCGAAAAAAGCTCTTCCGGGTTGCCCTTTTTTCCCGAGTGTCCGCCAGAAAACAGTTTGGCGCGCTCGGCGAGCAGAAGAAGAAACAGCGCAGGCTCTGTCGTCGTCTGCAGAACGCAGTCGTGACGATCCGCGTTCAGGTTATGTTCGTTGTTTATCAACACCGTGTTTCACAATATCAGGCGATCAACACAGGCGATATACGCTAAGTACGTAGGCAGCGATGTGAAGTTGAGTTTAATTAAGTGTTTATTCGGAGTTATTCCCACATATCACGTCCGAGGCCAACACTTATCACCCAAACGTCGCTACCCAGATAGCGGCAGACTAGGGCCTAGGATCACCCAACGACAACAAAGGTTTACTCTTGCCACCCTTCAAGATGTGTCGTTTTATCAATCCTACCAGCTTTCCTAAGTGTTCTCGTGGTGTTTATAGATAGTGACAACACCAATTATGGCCTGACAGGTTAAGCCTAAGCCTAGGCCTAGAAGCTCGCAGTGCCCTATAGGTTTACGACATGCACCAGGTAACCTTAGCCTAGTTACTCGTTTGGGTCATACCACTGAGCTGAATATTACCCCCCTACAAATTAGGCTCATTACACCCCCTCCGCACCTCGGCAACAAAAAAAACAAAAAAAAAAAATCTTTGAACTTCGGGGTTACAGGAGACACGACGACGCACCTCAACTGCCGATAGCAGTTTACAGAATGGCGTCTAAAATTAAAAAAAAAACAATCAACTACGAGCCGTAGTTTACACAAGTGAAAAAGGATTAACGGCGACGGCGACGATCATGGGGACGCCGATCAGACTGGTGTTCCCGCTCCCGCATCTCCAGCAGCCGCAGAATCTGGGAAGGGCGGACTCGGACAAAATCCCTCTCCCCGACGAAAATACGCCACCTCCGGTTCCTCCGTTGCTCCGGCGTCATCATCGTGTACGCATTCATCAGCCTCTCCACCATGACGTCGGGGACGGCAAGAAGCTCCGGAGCGATGGAGGTAGTCACACTCCGAGCTGAGGGTCGGGCAGGCCGAGAAGCCGGTTCCGGGACGAAGGGGATCTCCACCCGGAAGCGGACGTCCTGCTGCTGGGGTGCAGTCACGGCGGCAGGGACAGACAATAGACAATAGACAATAGACAATAGACAAATCTTTATTGTACATAAACGCCTGTTTAAGTTTTACATAAGTAAAATACAAGCAGGTACATGGTCAAGTCTTCTCACTAGTCCTATTAAAAATTACAATGTAATAGTTATATGTATAAAACAAGTTATTAGTCTATTTTGTATGACAGAAAAAACAAAACAAAATAATGCACTTTAAATCCTATCCTTGAAAAACTCATCAATACAATAGTAAGCCTTTTCACACAAAATCTCCTTTAATTTAGAATTAAATTTAGTAACTGAAAGGTTTTTAAAAGATTCTGGAATTTGGTTGTAAATTTTTAATCCCATGTAAAGAGGACCGGATTCAAATTTTTTTTGACTATGGATTGGATATTGAAAAGTGATATTGTTGTTCCTAGTGTTATAATTATGATTAAATTTATATTTTTCAAAAAAAGATGAATTTTTATGAACTAATTTTGCTATTTCCAAAATGTAAATGGAAGGTAAAGTAAGAATAGCATAATTTCTGAAAAATGGCTTGCAGCTCGTTTTTGATTTCAAGTTAAATATTGTCCTCAGAATAAATTTTTGAGAGATAAAAATCTTCTTGGCCTCTCCAGAATTTCCCCATAAAATGACTCCATAACTTAGTAGGGAGTGAACGTACGCATAATAAACTGCTAAGCAAACTTTGTTTGATGTAACTTTTTTTAATATACTAAATGCGAATCTGATTGAACCCAATTTCTTTGTCAAAATTCCAACGTGTTCAGACCAATTTAATTTTGAGTCCAAATATACCCCTAAAAATTTCACTTTTTCAACATTACTTAACGCTGACTCAATAGAACTGTTTTTCAATTTAAACTGTAAAACGCTAGTCTTGCCTTTATTCAATTTCAAACCATGAGTTACGAACCAGTTATTAATCTCCCCAATTGTATCATCAATAATGGATATGAGGTTATTTAGGGTGTTTGATTTCACTAGGGCTGTTGTATCATCAGCGTAAAGAGTAAAGGTGCAAGGTTTTTTAAGAAAAAAAGATGGTAAATCGTTAATAAATGCTATAAACAGCAATGGTCCCAAAATTGAGCCCTGAGGAACACCATATCGTATACTAGCCCATTTTGAATAATATGTTTCTGAATTGTTTGTTATTATTGTTCGTTGCTTACGATTAGACAGATATGAATGTAAAAGCTTTCAAGCAATTCCCTCAATCCCCATATTTTTTAATTTTTGCAATAAAAGTTTGTGGTCAACACATTCAAAGGCCCTAGCCAAGTCACAGAAAACCCCCACAGCTAACTGTGACCCGTCCAGGGCCCCAAGAACACTATTGACAAAGTTGAACAGAGCTTCCTGCGTACTTAGATTTTTTCTAAAGCCAAACTGTTCCTGGCAGAGCTTTGAATTGGATTCTAAATAACTAGAAAGTCTTAAATGGATTATTTTCTCATAAATTTTAGATATATTACTTAATAAGGAGATTGGTCTGTAATTCTGACTGCATTTTTTTGAATCTTTTTTGTAAATGGGTTTGATCTGTGCAAATTTGAATAATTCAGGAAAAACACCTTCTTGAAACGACTGATTGATCAACTTTGCCAAAGGATCAGATATTATGTCAACACTCCCTTTCAATACTTTTGTGGGGACCTCGTCCCAGCCACAAGCATTACTATTAGTTAAACTTAAAATAGCATTTTTAACCTCAGTTTTGTTGGTAAAGGAGAAATTGTGCAGCTTAACACTAGTTTCTAACATAGAGGAACAAATACCAGCTAGACCCATACAATTTGTTTCATTCCAATTGACTCCAGGAACATTTAGAGTTTCTTTTATGTTGGAATATTGGAAATTAAAATATTCAGCTATCTCTACAGGATCAGATGTAACCCTTCCCCCTATATCAATTTCAAGATCGGTTGTTTGCTTTGTCTTGATACCTAATTCATCTTTAACTACTTTCCACATAGCCTTATTTTTATTTTTAGATTTCATAATATATCCATTGT
This sequence comes from Flexamia atlantica, assembly GCA_035578135.1. Taxonomy (NCBI): domain Eukaryota; kingdom Metazoa; phylum Arthropoda; class Insecta; order Hemiptera; family Cicadellidae; genus Flexamia; species Flexamia atlantica. Next base: position 41,049,274 of record JAQJVK010000009.1, read on the forward strand.
TACAGCACCTCTTAGCTTCAGCGACAACTTTTTTAAAAATTTGTTTGTATTTCCTTACATAATTCAAAAAAGATTCCACTCTGCACGTTTTTGATAAGTAATGCAGCCTCCTTTTATTTTGTGAAGATATTTTAATACCCTGAGTTAACCAATTACGAGATTTTTGTTTCTGATTTACTTTAATTACTTTGGTCGGAAATACTTCATCGAGTGAGTGCTTAAAAATTGATAAGAAATTCTTGTAGTTTTCATTCACAGATTTATTTAATATTAGATCTGGTATGCTCATCTGTAAAGATTCTTGAAAACATGGTATTTTTTTAAAAGGAATTAACCTACACTTTATGGAATTGTTTTTAGTCAAATTTAAATTCTGAGGCAGTCCTATAAATAGTGCATTATGATCAGATAGTCCAACTTCTATGTTAGAAATTACTGCTTCATTATAGTTAAAACTAGTAAGAATGTTGTCAATGCAGGTTTTTGTATTTTTGAAAATCCTAGTGGGTTGCCTAACATTAATTATGAATCCAAAATTGCAGATTATGTTCTCAAACTGTTGGGCTGCATTATCATTCTTTAAAATGTCAATATTAAAATCAGCGGCAATAACAATCTTTTTTGTGTTTGCTTCAATTTGCAAAAGCTCAAAAAAGGCCTTTAACTTTTTCAAAAATAATTGTGTCACCTTACTTCCTGGTATCCTATAAATAGATACTATTAGAAGCTTTTGATTAACAATTTCTATACAAGAGGCTTCAAAACATAATTCCTCGTTAAATTTTTTTAGATCAGATCTTACAGTAAAGCATGAAACTGAATCATGGATTAAAATACAAGACCCTCCACCTGATGTGGTTCTAAAGAAACCATCAGCTAAACTAAAGTTTGGTAATTTATTTAAGATTGATTTACTAGCCTCTTTCAGCTTATGTTCATTTATACAAACAATTTTTATTTTCCCTACTTTTTGTAATATAATCTCTAGGTCTTCAAATTTGTGCTTGATACCTCTAATATTATAATGCATTAGTTGAAATTTATTACATTTACTTATATTTTTGAGATCAGTTTCTAAGTTTTTACTGGTATTATTACTCCAAATATGTTTTTTTGTTTGTTTGATTTTTCATTATCATGGTCAAAAAGTTGATCAGTGCTGCCGCTACTGCTAATACTACTACAGCTACTAAAACTTAGGTCGTCTAAACATTGTGCTAACCCTTCAGCATCATCAGACTCAACTATACAATTACATTCAGATACACAACACTCACAGACACCAACTTGTGACTCACTGAAAGGCTCTGAACACTCATCACAGACACTAGACACCTCAAAGATCTCCTGCAGCAGGTCGTCAGCAGGCTTTTCCAAGGACTCGCCCTCAGCTAGGTTGACGTCCAAAACTCTCATTGATTCCTCGACATCATGCTGTTGAGAGGAAGTTGCTGGGGGTTGACTGAAGGTCTTGTTGACATCAGGTGTAAGTGAAATCTCTGCCAAAGGCCTAATACTTTTAGCAGCCTCAATTTCAAGTTGCAGTCTTCCAATAAACTCAGAAAAGCTCAGTCCATTGTATAGTTTTCTAGGTGACTTTTCGCTATTAGTAACAATGCAAACTGGTGCTCCAGTACTCACATGAAACTTCATTATGTTCCTGACAAACCTTTCTATAGGCACCCGGTCTCTAACACACCCCATGGGGGAACACACTAAATTGCTGAACTTGTTTTTCTTGAAATATTGGATGAGTTCCAAAAAACATAAATCATAATTGTCCAAGGAAGGTTTGTCAAAAAAATTCTGCTTTGTAATAAGTCCAAACACACCTGCGCCATTTTTAAATTCTTGATATGCCATGCTTTTATTAATAATATGAGAAGGCTGTGGCTTACCAAAGCATTTCCTGAAGGTCACAGCAACACCTGCACTCATATTTTTTTCCTGCTCAAAATCACTTGAGATACAGTGAGCAAATGCAACTGACGGGTTGTTTTTAAGCTGATTTATTATGTGTGACATGTCTTTAATTATAAGTCTAATTCCACCATTTTCGCTCTCTGTCGATCTTGCTTCTGTTGCTTGGGGTTCACTTTGTTTTATTTTTCTCACAATATTTATTATTTGTTTTCCAATTTGAGCTTTCCCTCTGAAATTGAAATGAAGCCCATGGTTGGTGTATAAGTGTCGAGGTAGGTCATGCAGTGGAAGAATCATTGGTTTGTTATCCAATTCCGCTATTGTGTTCATAATTTGGGTGTTAACTATTGATATTACATCATCAAGGTATGGATTGTCGTGCCGAAGGGACAAGGAAGCAACAATGAGGTTGGTGTGTTCGAGAGTCCTACATAAGTCTGCAATTTTATGAGGTAGTGTGTATATACTTTTTTTCCCCACATCATTTGTTCCTCCTATCACAACAACAAAATCGTTTTTTGTGAAATCTTTTGTAGCAATATTGACGTCATGAGTAACCTGGTCAAATGTAGCATTAGGCCTTGATGTTGTTGACACAGAGAGGAAAGTTTGTTCTTGAATGTACTTTGTTAAATCATTGCCATGACTATCTGCCAACACCAGAATTCTACCGCCTGCTACGCTGTTTGTTTCAGTTTGATGCTCCACAGTCTTCCTAATGTCTACTGGAATTATTTTGTTTTCTTTTTTAAATTTCTTTTTCTTCTGTTTATTGTGATTACGCCCATTGTTATTGATCTGTTCTTTTTGCTGATTTTTTTGACAAGTTTCCTCTTGTTCATATAAAACTTGGAATTTATTAGATAGACTTATGGGGGTATCCGTGATTTCATTTTGTTGAGACTTTTTTGCTGGTAAATTTTTCGGTCTTTTTGTTCTCACTTGAATCCAGTTTAGATCAGTTTGACTACATTTGTCCAACTTTGTGTTTTGTTCGGTTGTGACTGGGCTTTTTACTTCTTTGTTTTCTCTATAAGTATCCTTATTTTCAAACATCAATTTTTTTATGTCACCATCAGACATAAATACACTGTTTTTCAAAGTGTACGCCAACAATGACCTTTTTTTTATTAGGTCACTTGGGGTCATATCAAGAAATCTAGTCAGTTTTTCTTTATTTAGTATGCCGTTATTAAACAGATCACTATCAAAGGTAAGCATCTCAATAAATGTGCATACATAAATCCCACAGTCAAATGAATTTTTCTGTTTTGGTCCATCGAGCACCAAAAATTCATAGTCTGGTACATTCAAATATGTTGCCACTTTCCCTGCCACTACTTTTGCATGTGTTAAATTACGAGTCCCCAAGGAGTCATAATAATGAAATTTTGTTGCTGTATGTGTATACAGAAGAACACTCCAGTGAGAACCACTCACACCATCAAATTGTTTTGAATTATTTATTGGCATAATGAGGGTATCAAAATCCTTTATTTTCAATGAGTCTAGGAAATGTGAAAAATCATTTAAATTGTTGATAGCGTGGCAAATAAGAGGATTAAGGATTAAGCATGGATTTTTAGCTGTAGATAGAAAACGTGTATTTATTAAGTCAAAATATTTCTGTAGAGTTAAGTCAGAGAGCCACTGAGAGCTAAGCAATTCATCTGTTATTAACATATTGTTGTAGGTATTTTCAGTCTGAACTTCGACAGAACTTCTGTACACTTGACTAACTCCCAATGATATGTCTTGTGATTTACAGTCGCTGCTGTCAGACAAACTCAAACTCATTTCACTCTGAGAAGCTATCGAAATGTTAGGTGACATATTAGTTTTCTTATTGCACTTTTTTACTGCTGTAAAGTTAAAATCCTCTATTTTTAAACTTAAATCCTTTTCTTTTATGTACTTAAGAAGCTCAGTTCTCGACCTAAAAACTTTTCCATTTGGTGATTTAATATAAATGTCAATCTTTCCTTTACTTAATCCGTTTTTTCTAACATGCTCTTCTCTAAGCCATCCTTTAGGAAGGCAAGAATTTTTTGAACCTGTTTCCATTTTAAATAAATAATTTTAAATAATTTCAAAACTTGAAATAAGGAAGAATAAATTAAACCCACATGGCAATGTTTGTAAACATTGCAGTTACTTGAAGTACAGGTGTTGTTATCTATCAGTTCAAAGGTCAGTAGCTCTTATCTCAATCCAGACCTTTCTTATCTCGGGCACAATCTTCCTTCTAAGAAATATTCATGAATTTATCAATAAACTTTTTGGCTTTAGTTGCTATTTACAATACTATAACGGCTTCTTCACTTTAGGTACTCACTCATTGATAAAGATAACAATTATCACAACACTCTGATACCAAAAACTCTAGCAAAAAATACTATTTTACCACTAATTTTTCCAATATTCAAGAGAGCAACAAAACACATGTTCACCTGTTCACTGCTCTATCTCCACAGGGATGGTCCGTGGAGCCGGTGTCGGGGGGATCTGCCGGACATCCCGTGCTGGTAGCGTCGCCGCCCGGTGTGGAACAGGTGGCAGAGCCGAGGGCGCCGCAACAGTGGGCTGCGTCACGGCTGCCGGTGGCCCTGGCACTCGCGGTCGGGCGCTCGGGTTCACCACCCGGCGCACTAGTTGTCGGGGTTGGAGAAGTCCAGTCCGCGGAAGCGCCTCAGGCCGGTTTCTCCGGTGTACCTCCCGCACCGGCCGCTGGTCCCTTTGGCGGTCTTCTTGTCTGGGATGTCGGTCCCTACCGCGGTCCCTGTGCTCAGACCGTTGACCTCTCCGACGATCTGCCCGCTCCGGTCGACGTTCTGCCCGCTGATCCGCTCGCTCCGATCGACGATCGGTCTGGCGAACGACCCGCACCTGACGCTGGTCCTGCAGGCGCCTAGCGCGCCGGTTCTCTCGCTGCCGTTGGCGTCCTCGTCTGCGGGAGGGCAGTTCTTGAACATCTGACGTCGCCGGGGTTTGCTGCTCCACCACCGCTGAGGGGGGTTGCTGCTGCACCGCCGGAGTCGATGTCGGGCAAGGGGACGTTTGGTTGTCCTCCACATCCGAACAATCGAGGTTCAGGACCGGAGGAGAGCTTGGGTGGCTGCCAAGACCCAAGGGATCTGTCACCGACGCCCCAGCCAGTTGGGGAACAAAGCTTGAGGCAGAAGGGACGGGGTCTCCGAGTAGGACGGCCTCCATGGAGTTTAACTCATCGTCCAACTCCATGTCAGACTCGGTTGACCTCGTCGTCGGTTGCACGGCTGGGCCGCTCACCGACGAAGTCGAAGGATCGGGGCTCGCCGTCGGAGTCTCCCTACTGACGGTGAAGCCGGAGAACTCCTCCCGCTCGAACCGCCCACTGAGCAGCACCCGGCGAATGGTGGTGCACGCCTCCAAGTGCCCAACCACCAACCCGGAGATGCCGGCGTCGCGCGACAACTTGTCGCCCAAGACGCACACGACGACTGCCGCGGTGGAGTTGTCTTGGGCTGTTGGGCAGGCTTCCGGTGTTCCGGCGGTTACCCATTCTTGCCGCGCGAAGGGCTTCCCCTCCAACGCGGCCACCGCCTCGAGGAAATTGATGACTTTGGTCATCTCTCCGGCACGGTCGACTCTGGCCGGGTCGAAAGCGCAGACCTCCCTCCGACGGGGTCTGGCGGCGATCAGAGTCCAGAGGGGCGCGGCAGCTGGGAATAGGATTAGATCCTTCTCCAGCAAATCTTGCCCCCTGGCGTAGGCCTGCAGCGTGGTTGTGGGCGACCGGTCTCAGCGTAGCAGGAACCTGGGATCCATCGACCAGGTCTTCGGAAAAGTTGGGAAAAAGGCACTACGTCGATCCACCAGCCGAAAGAAAGCCCTCACCACCGTCTCGCTCACGCTACCCTGCTCCAGTCGGTTCAGCTCACCTTGAGACACACCGACGAGGGGGCGAACGTATGCCATCTCACCTCAGCTCAACAGACAAACGGAAGCGTGCAAAAGCAGAACAGGAGGAAGCAGAACAGCAAGCTGCGCACAGTCCTAGACGCTCAGACGCTGGTCAGCAAACAGCAAACTGCAATCTTTAAGCGAGAAGGACAAAAGCGTCAGTGGGCAGCCATCGCATTACTTCTCGCCACCAAACCGAACAGTCCACCACCAAAACCCAGAGCACTACAAACTAGAATCTTATTCCCTGGGACAAAATGGTTTCAAGTCCTTGACGTGTACGGTGTGGGTCTGCCGCGAGTCCTCATCCTTCACCTCGTAAAGGTTACATCCTTTGGTCCCGATCACGGTGCAGGGTCCATGATACTTCGGGGCTAATTTTCCCGCGATGGCATCAGCAGCAGAGGAAAGGACGTGAAGTCTCCGCATAACCTGATCGCCAGCCCGATACATCACCTCCCTTCGTCGGAGGTTGTAGTACCTGGCCTGTCTCTGGTAGGCCGATTTCAGGTTTTTCCGAGCTTCCTCGATCAACCGTTTGAATTCCGCCTCCCGTTTACGCTGGACTTCGGTCAACTGGGAATGATCAGGCGTATCAGAAGCCTCAACGGTTGGGCCACGGAGGGCGCGAGGAGGTCTCAGCTCTCGACCGAAACAGAGCATCGCTGGAGTGAACCCCGTCGAGTCATGTACCGCAGTGTTGAGCGCGTACATGAACTCGCCCAAGTGGTTATCCCAAGACTTATGATTGTCCTTCATGAACTGGGCAATCATAGTCTTCACCACTCGGTTCTGCCTTTCCACCGGGTTCGATTGCGGGCTGTAGGGGGCAGTCGTCTGCAGAGTGACTCCCCATTCCGCCGCCAGGTTGCGAACCAGGTTTGAGACAAACTGCGTGCCATTGTCGGTGATGAGCACATCGGGAGCCCCATGGCGCAGCAGGATGGACTTCAGCCTCGTCACCACATTATGAGCGGTTGCAGAGGGAAGCGCAGCGAGCTCGGTCCACTTGCTGAACGTATCCTGCACAACCAAGAGGAATCGCTGGGAACGCTGGGAGCGAGGCAACGGACCTATGAGGTCCACTGACACCACGTACCAAGGGCCTTGGGGTTGCCGGAAATACATTTTACCTGCCGGTTTGGCTTGGGAGACTTTGTAAGCCTGGCACTGAGCACAGGACCTTACATACGACTTTACGTCTTGTCGCCAGTTCGGCCAAAAGTATTCCGCACCAACTCTCGCCAGAGTTTTCTTCACCCCAAGGTGACCGGCCGTTGCCGTGTCGTGGTTCTCGTGCAGCACCTCCGAGATCTTATCGCTCGGCACGCACATACGCCAGGTCGTCGGTCGATTCTTCTTCACCAGGGCCCGATACAAAGTGCCTGATCGGACCTGGTATCGAGGATATCGACGCGGGTGTTTACTGACCAACTCCCGCATTCGACCGTACCAAGCGTCGTTGGTTCCCGGCAATTCTCGTTCGGTATCATCACCGACTGCCTCACCAAGATCACCGTCGTGAGGTTCAGGGATCACCTCCTCAACGGTTTCATTCTGCCGTCGTAGCTGCTCTCTCGCACCTTGTCTCGTCAGGACTCCAACCTCGAACGTATTCAGGTTTACAGGAGAATCCTGAGGGACGTCAGGGACAGGTTGCCGTGAAAGAGCATCCGCTACACGGTTCAAGGTCCCCTTGCGGTATCTGACCTCGAAGTCGAACTGTTGAAGTTCCATGACCCACCGAGCCAAACGTCCGCTGGGCTCATGAAGTTTCAGGAGCCACTTAAGCGCGACGTGGTCGGTTATTGCCACGAAATGGTACCCCTCAAGGTACGCCTTGAACTTTCGAACAGCGAACACAAGGGCGAGACACTCCTTCTCTGTCGTCGTGTAGTTCTGCTCTGCGTCAGACAGAAGACGACTAGCGTAGGCAACGACCACTTCCCGGTCGTTTTGATGCTGAGTGAGAGCCGCACCAAGGCCTGTGTTTGACGCATCGACCTGCAGCACGAATGTTTCAGCAAAGTCCGGGCAGGCGAGAACAGGAGCGGTGCTCAAGGCACGCTTGAGATCGTCAAACGCCTTGGTTTGTTCCTCACCCCAAACCCACTTGGCGTTCTTCTTGAGCAAGCCACGCAGTGGAGCAGAGACAGAAGCGAACCTCTCGACGAAGCGCCGTTACCAGGAGGCAAGTCCGAGGAAGCTACGAAGTGCCTTGACATTCGTAGGAACGGGGAAGTCCTGGATCGCTCTGAACTTCTCCAGGTCAGTCGAGATTCCCTCGGCGCTGACAACGTGGCCGAGGTGCTTGAGCTCTCTCCGAGCGAAGTGGCATTTCTCAGGGTTTAAACGAAGCCCGGCGTCTCGCAGCCGGCGGAACACAACCCTGAGAAGCTCGAGGTGCTCCTCAAATGTAGAGGATACTATCACCAAGTCGTCGAGGTAAGCGAAAGCTTTCGGCTCCAACTCAGGCCCAATGACACGGTCAAGCAGACGCTGGAAGGTCGCACCAGCCGAGTGCAAGCCAAACGGCATGACCTTGAACTGGAAGAGGCCCATGCCGGGGACCGTAAAGGCCGTGATTGGGCGACTCTCCTTAGCCAGAGGTACTTTGCCAATAACCTTGCTTGAGGTCCAAGGTACTGATGTACTTGGCTTGCCTGAGTTTCTCAAGGATGGCATTGATCCTGGGGAGAGGATATGCATCCTTGATCGACGAGTCATTCACCCTGCGCATGTCGATGCAGAAGCGATACTTGCCGGTCGATTTCTTGATGAGTACGATGGGAGAGCTCCAAGGGCTCTCCGATGGTTCTATCACACCATCCCGAAGCATCGTAGCTACCTCCTCGTTGATGATCGCTTGCATCGCAGGGTTACGGGGATAATGCCGCTGTTTGATTGGGACTGCGTTTTCTTTCAGTCGAATCAAATGTTCGACCAACGCAGACCGCCCGACAACAGCGTCAAACAGAGGAAGCTCCTCCTGAAGGAAAGACTGGAGGCGGCAATCCTCCTCGCTGGTCAGGGGCTTCAAGGTGCCAGAAGCACAGGCCACTGGCCCCAAACAGTCTGCCTCGACATCACGATTGATGTTTATTTGTATGAGGTTATGGTCAATGATACACCTCATACCCAAAACAACATCCGTGCTCAGGTTCGGGACATAGTATACTCCCAGTATACAGTCCTCACTCAAGATGGCAGCTGGTAGGAAGTACTTCGCTCGGACTCGACAGCGAGTACCATCAACCATTTTCAGCTCCGCATTGGCCTCCTCGGGTTTGACACCACATTCGCGGAGATACCGCTCAACCTCGTCCCCAATGAGGTTTACAACAGCCCCAGTGTCCAACAGGGCTCTGAAGTTCCGATCGAGCAGCCTCACGTCGATGAAAGGACGTATGTCGGAGACTCCACGCTGCTCGGTCGTACCAAAGTCGAAAGTGACTATCGTTTTGAGCCACTTCGACCACTCCTCAGAGGTTGTTCGGCGTTGGGGCGCTGTGGGCTCAGGGGACCTCCGGACTCCTGAGTCCGCTCGGCGTTTCCGGACCGACAATCACAACGAGAGGTTGAGACACCTGCTCGTTTGCACCGGGCACACCACTTGCCCTTCGGTTGCGGGCACTGGCAGAAGCCATGTCCTTCAGCTTGGCAGTTCCAGCATTTCCACTGCCGTGACCGCTCGTTTCGAGCCCCAGGGGAAGTGGTTGGAGACGCCCTGCGTGGACATGGAGATCGGTCGCGCCTCTGTCGCTGATCAGACCAGCCGACGCGTTTATCCTTGCCTCGCGGGTTCGCCACCTGGCCTGGGCTCACAACGCTATTTTGAGGCGGCTGGTTCACAGGCTGCGGTTGCGGCTGCCCCATGAGAGGCAACACATCATTCACCGCAGCGACGTCCAGGGAATTTTCACCCTTCCGCCGACCAGAGTAAGCGGTCTCGGGCACCAGCGCCTGAGAAACTGGAGGAGGGGGACGGAAAGTCTTCCGCTCGCGCACGGCTTCTTCAAACTCCTCAGCTCGTGCGAGGAGCTCAGCCAAGGATGAGAAGTCCCGACGCCGAATCATAAATTTATATTCAGGGCGCATGTTTTTGTACACCAGGTCCAACTTCTGCTGGTTACTAAACTCCCCACTCCTACGTATCAGGGTCGTAAGCGAGGTCACGAAGTCTCGGCATGCCTCGGTCTCACCCTGCGTCCGTTTGCGGATTTCTTCGTCCAGGTTACGACGATAACCTGGAGGAAAGAACTGGACCTCAAACATACGCTGGAATTCGGAGAACGAGGTCCACAAGTCCTTGTTGTGCCGATACCAGAGCAGGGCCTGGCCATGGAGGAGCTGAGGCATTGCCTTCAATACATCCTCCGAGGTCAGGGAATACGCCTCCCGGAGTTCCTCCAGTCGCTCCAGAAAAGAGACGGCATCCCGTTTTCCGTCAAACCGCAGATTCCACTTCCTGACCTTGTCGCAGAGAGCAGAAGACGTTTTAGCAACGTCAGAAGCTCGGCGGTCCAGCTCTGGGTCAGCATGACCAGGTTTGCGGTAACCCGCTGGTCTATACGGGTCGGATATCCGGGACTGAGGGACATATCCGGAGTTTATGGCCTGAGTGGCCCGTTCAACTCCAACCATGTACGGGTTGCGCTGCATAACCGGCTCTGAGTGGGCGCGGTGCTGGTTTTCTTCCAACTGCCCTAAGGCCTGCACCAGCGTGGACAATGTCCGACGGACATAACCAGAGTCCGCATTCGGTGACAGTCCCAAAATCTTCCGGACGTCATCAGGCTCACCCGCATACGGGTTAACAGCCAAGTAGTCGGGACGTTGAGGTGGCTGCTGGGCCGATGCCGCCCTCTGGGAATCCCGATGGGTCAAGTCCAGGCCAGCCATAGTGAGGGGTACACCAACTGATGTCGACCGAAAATAGTTTCCATCAGTTGGAACTGGCCACTGGCCGAGTGCACCAGCATGCGCACCAGAAGTCCAGACAGACCCTGGTTGGTAAGCAGTAGCCGCTGAGTAGACCACTGGAGATGGGGGGTCAATGGTTACCCTCGGCACTTGGCGTGTCACCGCGAATGGTTGCCAGTCACCAAGAGCGGTTGAAGGCCTCGGACCCATTTGACTGTAAGTCAAAGTTGCCGGAAGACGCGGTCCATATCCACCCGCGCACACCGTATCCAACGGTTGCCATGGCGGGGGGACCCTCTGGGACCGTGTAGGCCGAGCATCAAATTCCGCTTCCTCGGGTAGAGTCACCACCGATTGTCTCAACTGCGACATGTCGGTTACAGGCACGCTCCTCCAATAATCCCTGAAGCGCTTACGAAGCTCCGACACAGAGCCCTCCACAGATAAACCATGGCGAGTCATCTCCGTCTCAAGCTCAGTTCGCGGCAACTCGTGTATCCATCCAACACGAGGATCATCCACTGGAGACTTGGGCGCTATCACCGCTGTTGTGGTCACAGCGGTTGTGAACGCCACCGATGAGGTGGTTGAAGTGGGCGCGCCTGAGCATGTCACCACTAGGTCCATGACCTGTGTGGTTGCTATCGACTGTTGCAGCGTAGACGCCACAGTCGTGACCGGCGGGTCGTTCGGCATATCGGTTGAATTCAAAATAATTCAAATAATTCACCAAAACCAATATTTGAACTAACCCAATAAATTCAGAATAAATTCAGACTAGGCCTATAAGTTTTATTTATTTATTTTTGTACTAAATAAAACCACAATTTACCAATGAAAACTCAAAAAGGCCACACCAGTATTATAACTAGTTGAAATATTCAATGAGCAGGTATACGATAACACCGTTATAAAAATCGGTTACTGTACCCGTCACTGAGCTCTCAATCTAACACACACTACTGTTATGATACGACTAGATATCAATCACTAGTCCCTGCCTTCGGGCGCCATGTTTGTGACGGATATTTCCTGGTGAGAGAAAAGACGATCGGTTACACTGGTACACCGAACCGCAGGAAATCACGTCACGGGTTGTCAGATGCCTTGGAATCGCTCAGCTCGGACGCTGGGATAATTCCAGGGGTCGAGGATCGAAATCACAGTAGTTATCAGATATTCAAATATGAGAGCTCAGTTATATTCAACCTAGATGACATTCAACTTAGAACAGACTAAATCTGGAAACACCTTCTAAGTAAAATGCCCTCTGCTGTTTTCCCTAGCTCTGTGAGATGTTCAGAGTTAACACTAGTTACCCATAGTTAATGTTTACCCTAATCAAGTAACAACATTAAACTATTTCACTAGTGACCAGTAATTACAGGAGTAGGATTCTAGGTGTGATGAAGTTTCAATTAAACTAAATATGTTTTTATTTTTATTATTCTAAAGTGGTAATTCAAATCAGCTGTATTTTAATGTATAGATGCTTTGTTTCCTTTTTATACAGATTGTCAAAGTTAGAAGAAATGGTAGGATTCAGTGGACTGGACTATTAGCCAACCTGACAGACGGTCCATAAAAGACCATTGTCATTAAGTGTTATTTATAATTTTTCTGTTAATTTCTAAATTGTTCTACTGGAATGTACTAGATAATGTACGGAAACAAGATAAGTTGTACAAATAAAGCACTTTTTTCATTTCATTTCATTTCATTTCATTTCATTCATTACAGGAGTAGGACAGACCTTACACTCCTGTAGACAGCAGGTTTGGACAAGACTAAGCCTGTTACAACAGCAGGAAAACTAGCAAGTAAGACTGAACCAACTCAGCAAAATCACTAATCACTGCAACTTTAAATTGGTTAAATTGAATTTAGAAAAATAGTCTTACTTTAAAAAACAATACACGTCGGCACCGAGACAATTAAACTAATTAGTCTCGGTTACAGCCGTAGTGTGAGGAGAATAGGGCTCGACCCTATCTGGGACGAATTCAACACTAAGTCCGAAAACTAGCGTTTAAACTAAATAGAACCTAATAAGAAAGACGTTGTCGTACCTTTAACACCTAATAGGTATTGGAAGACGACTGGTTCGCTGCTTTCCACACTACGAAATTGCACAAAGAAGGGAAGAACTTCGTACGCGAAAACCGACAGCACCGGACACTTTGACAGAACACCGACAAGTGAAGTTTCTTATCAAGACCACGTTGAGTTCACTTTCCGCTGGGAAAACCCACCAGCTGTCGACGTGAAGCTGGTTACAGGATCGAAAAAAGCTCTTCCGGGTTGCCCTTTTTTCCCGAGTGTCCGCCAGAAAACAGTTTGGCGCGCTCGGCGAGCAGAAGAAGAAACAGCGCAGGCTCTGTCGTCGTCTGCAGAACGCAGTCGTGACGATCCGCGTTCAGGTTATGTTCGTTGTTTATCAACACCGTGTTTCACAATATCAGGCGATCAACACAGGCGATATACGCTAAGTACGTAGGCAGCGATGTGAAGTTGAGTTTAATTAAGTGTTTATTCGGAGTTATTCCCACATATCACGTCCGAGGCCAACACTTATCACCCAAACGTCGCTACCCAGATAGCGGCAGACTAGGGCCTAGGATCACCCAACGACAACAAAGGTTTACTCTTGCCACCCTTCAAGATGTGTAGTTTTATCAATCCTACCAGCTTTCCTAAGTGTTCTCGTGGTGTTTATTTATAGATAGTGACAACACCAATTATGGCCTGACAGGTTAAGCCTAAGCCTAGGCCTAGAAGCTCGCAGTGCCCTATAGGTTTACGACGTGCACCAGGTAACCTTAGCCTAGTTACTCGTTTGGGTCATACCACTGAGCTGAATATTACCCCCCTACAAATTAGGCTCATTACAAGTTATCCGTTGATAATTATTAAAAATTTATTTTCATAAAAATAATTTTTATCTTTTTTTTTAGATTGAATTGCCTTAAAACTGGTTACAGAACAATTTATTTTATGTCTGAATAATTTTTCATTCTGTATAACTAACTTTCTCCTCATTCTATCATCAATCATTGTCACTCAGATTAATGCCACAGGCTAAAGGATTTTACGAGGGCCATCCAGCAAGTTAGTTCATGTATAGCTCAAGAAGTAGTGAAGGCAGCGCAATAATTTACACATCAGCTTGTGCAGTGACTCGATATGTTTCTAGCTATGTGAAGCTGATCATCGTACTGCAGCGCGGTTGCTAAATATAACCTTTAAAACCTGAGCGCCTCAAGAAAAATTCCCGCCAAATTAGAGTGCGCTGGTATTTTAAGATTCTTTATCCAAAAAACACTCAGGAACCGAAACTCTTCCTGAATTTTGTTTAGTATCTTCCTAAAAGCATGAGTGAAGGTGTTGGTCGTCAATGGGTACGATTCTTCTAAGATGAAGGACTAACGTTCACAATAATTAGGGGTGTGCGAATATTCGAACTTCGAATTTTTTCGAATCGAATATCGTGATATTCGAACTTGCAAAGAAGTTCAATAAGACCGAATTGAATATTTAAAGGACTGGCAGAAAATCAAAAGTAGGTGAAAACGTACCAATTTTACAAATAAAAGTACGTTTTTTATAGTTGCAAACAACTACGAATCCATTTTCTACATCAGAAACAGTTGCGTCCTCACGTGGACAGACGACAGATGAATAACTGCTGTAAGATAAATACTGACATCTCAGTTTTGCCACCAAATTCCCTCTGCCGTGTTGATCAGTCGTGCCGTACTTAGGTTAATATACTGCGCAATACCCGACGCGACAACGAATTTTTTCGTAAGATAATTTCCCGTATCACAGCATTAAATCATTTAACAAATAATAGTCCATCCTTCATCAGTTCTGTCTCGATCAGTACCTGATACCGACGAAACATCAGTTGGTAAAAGAGAGAATTGCAATCAAGACCAATCAGAGTTCACCCCGATGACCGACTGATAGTGTCCAGAGTCGTCTTCAATTACCAAAACGAGATATCCCGTAAATACCCAATAAATAAAATAGTCGTGTTGGTGTTTCGTACGACTTTTCAAGCCGTAAATATCTTAAGCGGAATCCGGGATCACCATCACTTCCAATTTTGATGAAGTACAATAATTTTGGGCTGGCACAGAGTTGGTGGACCTGTTCATTATTTGTCTTTTCGTTTTTGAATGTTGTCGTAATCTTCCGTCTGCTTTTGAAGTTTAGTTGTTAATAACTCGAGAACGTCTATCGCGTCTTTGTTTCAATCTCTCAGATTTCTTTATTTTTCAATTAAGATATTACATAGACATAGAAACGTT
This sequence comes from Flexamia atlantica, assembly GCA_035578135.1. Lineage (NCBI taxonomy): Eukaryota > Metazoa > Arthropoda > Insecta > Hemiptera > Cicadellidae > Flexamia > Flexamia atlantica. Next base: position 41,064,375 of record JAQJVK010000009.1, read on the forward strand.
GAATGATCAAAAATTGGTTTTATTTTGTTGAAATCTGACGAATCAGGCGGAGCGTGTTTTTTTCAATAAATGATTAAAATGGTCATTTTTAGATAACGGTGCAATGTTGGTTTGACAACTTAAGCCTAATTAATGAGTTTGCTTGCTGTTTATAATGTAAAACAAATAATCTTTGTTGTAAGTAAATGGCCAATGTAAATTATCTTGAAATTTAGGTTAAGTTTACTGGTCTGACATTATTATTATTTTATAGTATTACTTTAGGACAATCAAAATATTTGTTGTCAGGCATTAATGCACAAATAAAATTGTAAGGTTCTCTTCAAATATGAAGTAGTTGGTGAACCAAGTTTTATATGTAATTCTTTGATCTAATCGCTTAAGCCTAGTCCCTGATCAAATAATTTATTGGTTTATTAAAAGGAAAAAGAACAAAGGGATGCATAGGCCTAAAAGTTAACAAATTTATGTTGCAGTAGAAAAGGAATTGTTAAGTAGCCTAATCCTGAAATTGCTACTATAGGCCTAATTATGCTTATTCAACTGAATATTACCTATGCTTAAGGGTAATCAATAAATTTCTAAATTCTTAACAATTGATTTGTTGTACCTTTGTGTACTTTAGTAATTGATATTTTACCTATATATTTTGACATGTTATAATGCTATTAATAAATAAATAAGATAAATACAGGGAGGAGAGGGAGAAAGTAAGGACAAGAGTAAATAAAATCAAGAAAACACAATGAAATAACACTTTTGTTTTGATAACATTATATTAATTACTGAATAGTTGCTAAAAAATGCTTGGTAATTTGCTGAGTATACAGGTTTGCTGCAAAAGGGTATTTATACTTACATGCTGCGATTGAAAATTTGATCTCATTTGAACGAATAACCAACATAAATATTTGTTCGAAAACATTCGATATTCGGAATAGTTAAATACTATTCGATTTGATTCGATTCGAACCAAAAAATCACTATTCGCACACCCCTAACAATAATTATTGAATATGTGGCCTTTTGTTCTCTTCACAATTGATCTGGTGAACAAACTGGATGAATCAAATTCATGAGAAACAATCTTTTCAAAATCAGAAATCTTTAACCAAGGCCCCTTGCACACGCTCCGATTTTATCGGTCCGGTAAATATCGGTCCGATTTGTACCGGACCGGACGCTTGTAGCGTTGCTTGCACACTATCCAGATTTTATCGGGCCAGTTGCTCGATTGCTGTGTGCCGTGTGTAGTGAGCACTTTGTAAAAATGAATCCTAAGAAAATTGTGGCAATGTGGTTGTTGTATCGACGTATAAAACGTCGAAGGATTAAGCGAAGGTTTTGGATGCATCCCGTCAATGAACAAAGAGAACATACAGGGGCATTCCACACACTTTATAAAGAACTCTGAAATGATAGTAATAAATTTTTTAACTTTTTTCTGTTGTCAAAAGAATTTTTTGATGAGCTGCATGATCGGATTAAAGATAACATCCAGTACTAGAATACGAAAATGAGAAATTGCATACCTTCAGAAGAAAGGCTTGCTCTGACATTGAGGTAATTTAATTGTATGGTATTTATATTTTTGAACTATTGGCTTTAAGGGGCTAAGAGGAAATTGAAATTAAAAAGATCCTTCTTCTCTATAGTGCAAAATCCATCATATTATGTATAAGTTATATGCTTAAGGTTCTACATAGCACATAGTTTTGAAGCAAGCAGCAGCTCCACATGTTTTAATGTAAACAAAGCAGACGTTTTTAAATCCCAGTGTTTTTTAAGTGGTAGATACTTTTGGTTATTTTTCGTTTCCTGATAAGAATATCATTGTCAATGTCAATACTGTGGTCAGACATACTCACAATAATATAAAATCAAAGCACGCAAGAAAACACTCCTCGACCAGCGATGAGTACTGACGCCGGAACGGAAATTACCGGCAGGTGTGCAAGCCTCCGTCTAGTCACACGCGCCACTGTGTTTCCGGTGCCGGCCCGGCGCCGGATGTCTGCAGTGGCAGCGTCCGGCTGCTATCCGGCGACGGTGCCGGTTCGGATGGCAGACGGACCGTGTGCAAGCTCCCATTCTCCACCGGCCGCCACTATTGGAATGTGCCGTTCCGTTTTTTACCGGACCGATAAAAATCGGAGCGTGTGCAAGGGGCTTAAGTCTTTTACAGGAGATAGTGATCTGAACAGGATATAGAGAATGAAGTTTGGTTGTCTTTGAAAAAAAAATCATAAAATATAGCGCAGCTCCAATTTGGCGGGACTTTTTCTTCAGGTTTTCACATTCTAAGGTTATATTTAGCAAACGCTCGGCAGTAAGATGATCTGTCTCAGATAGCTAGAAACGTCAATACGTCCCGTTCCGTTTGTGCATAGCTCGAGAAGTAATAGAGGTAGCGCAATAATTTACACATCAGCATGTGCAATGACTCAATAGTCTGACCAAGCCTAGTTTGGTTGTCTTTGAAAAAAAATCATAAAATATAGCGCAGCTCCAATTTGGCGGGACTTTTTCTTCAGGTTTTCACATTCTAAGGTTATATTTAGCAAACGCTCGGCAGTAAGATGATCTGTCTCAAATAGCTAGAAACGTCAATACGTCCCGTTCCGTTTGTGCATAGCTCGAGAAGTAATTGAGGTAGCGCAATAATTTACACATCAGCATGTGCAATGACTCAATAGTCATTGCACATGCTGATGTGTAAATTATTGCGCTACCTCTATTACTTCTCGAGCTATGCACAAACGGAACTTATTTTCTGGATGGTCTTCGTATTACATCTACACTTAATACCACTGAAATAATTTTTTTGCTATAAGCTCTCTTTGCTCCAGCTTACACACTTCTGGCTCTTTACAGTAGTACAATACTTATTTACTTTGAATAATTTTTTCAAGCCTAATCTTTATAAATAGAAGGGCCTACCTTAAGATCAATATGTTCACTAGAGGTTTTCTATAGTTTAGCCTTGTCAGTGGAACACACTCCTGTATTGAAATGATTGTGATTGGTATATCGTTTGCAACCTGTTGCAGTGGGCCACAGCCTGGGCAGCGAGGAGGTGCAGGAGCTGCAGGAGAATGTGATCAAGCTCAAGTCGCTGCTGTCGACCAAGCGCGAGCAGATCGCCACGCTGCGGACGGTGCTCAAGTCCAACAAGAACACGGCGGAGGTGGCGCTCAACAACCTCAAGTCCAAGTACGACAACGAGAAGGCGGTTGTCAGCGAGACCATGACCAAGCTGCGGAACGAGCTGCGCATCCTGAAAGAGGACGCGGCCACATTCTCCAGTGAGTAATGCTTCTTTGTGTGTCAAGTAACTAGCCTGGTTTTGTCTTGATTAGTTAAACCTCACAGTCTCAATTTGATAACTTTCTAAGTGGCTGGAAATGCCTAAACTATGGGTCATGTCTTTGAGGAGGAGAAGACTTACGTGTGTGTTGTTGGCAGGCCTGAGAGCCATGTTCGCCGCCCTCTGCGAGGAGTACAAGACCCAGGTGGACGATCTGCAGTGCCAGCTGGCGGCGGCCGAGGGGGAGAAGACTTACGTGTATGTTGTTGGCAGGCCTGAGAGCCATGTTCGCCGCCCGCTGCGAGGAGTACGTGACCCAGGTGGACGAGCTGCAGTGCCAGCTGGCGGCGGCCGAGGAGGAGAAGACTTACGTGTATGTTGTTGGCAGGCCTGAGAGCCATGTTTGCCGCCCGCTGCGAGGAGTACGTGACCCATGTGGACGAGCTGCAGCGCAAGCTGGCGGCGGCCGAGGAGGAGAAGACTTACGTGTGTGTTGTTGGCAGGCCTGAGTGCCATGTTCGCCGCCCGCTGCGAGGAGTACGTGACCCAGGTGGATGAGCTGCAGCACCAGCTGGCGGCGGCCGAGGTGGAGAAGACTTACGTATGTGTTGTTGGCAGGCCTGAGAGCCATGTTCGCCGCCCGCTGCGAGGTGTACGTGACCCAGGTGGACGAGCTGCAGCGCCAGCTGGCGGTGGCCGAGGAGGAGATACTTACGTATGTGTTGTTGGCAGGCCTGAGAGCCATGTTCGCCGCCCGCTGCGAGGTGTACGTGACTCAGGTGGACAAGCTGCAGCGCCAGCTGGCGGCGGCCGAGGAGGAGAAGACTTACGTGTAGAGGTCTGCGGGTACCCGAAAATTTGGGTAGCTTCGGGTAATTACGTGAACCCGAGTGGTCGGGCGGGTTCGACACGTCTCGGGTTTTATTCGGGCGGGTTTTTATTACACATCGGGTCGGGCGGGTACCTACTACCCGCAAGAAATCGGACCCGACATACTACCCAAAAGAAACCCAAAGCTTTAAAAATGTTCAACAATAATTAATTCGCACATAGCTTTTGACTTACAGCGTCCACGCAATATTGTAATTTGACGAACAGAGATGGTCGCGATCGCGATGTCAAACTTAGAAGCAATCTTCACAATACGTCTCAACTCAGACAATCAGCCGTCTCCTAGCCGACTCAAAATTATCGTACGCTTACTGCTTAATATCGTATCCTCGTTTAGCAACCTAAAGGACCAGGGAACCGATGCAATGAAATATTCATAGGTACCAACATTAAATAGCTTTGAATAAGCTGGAATTTCTAGCAGAGCTTATGATACGAGAGGTCTTATCGAGAAGATAATTGTTGCGATCTATTTTTGTACACTTAAACCGGAAGAGCGTGTCCTTCCCACGAAAACATACACAAAAAATTATCCCAGAAGTGAAGGAAGGACATTGATAGGTGAAATGAAATAATATCTCCAATTAGATGGAATTTGGAAAATTTCTGCTATATTTAGTTGACCTTGGAGAACCACAAAGTATACATCAGTCTTTTGTTTGATCATGGATTTTCTCTTGAACGGCAAGAGATGAAAGTTTCTTTTTTGTCACAATATATTTTTAAAAATTAGACAAAAAGTATGAGCCATCATATGTGGTTGTAGGACAAATGGTTTGGATTTTCGTATTTCGTAGTAGGGAAAAGACGGAACGCACGCAGATAACACTGGACTGGCGGACAGGCTAATTGATGAGTAAACAAACCCCCCCCTACTTCCCCCCTTCCCCCTGATAAGGAGACTGAGAAAGCTGTTTTTTCTAGCTCTCTCTCTCTCCCCCCCCCCTTCTCTTTCCTCCCTTCCTCTACTCTATTTCTTAAACCAACTATTATTTTCTTCATAGAAGTTTTATAATAAAACTAATTTTATGATGAAAATAAATTATTGTTGTCATAAAATATAAATACTATTTCATTGATAAATTATGAAATAATAATTTTAGTCATGAATATGAATATCTATTGACTGTATTGGTTATTGGATATTGTATATGGCACCATTTGGTGCATTACAATGTTTTACAAAATTTTCATTATATATATTATGACATTATTAAAATTTTAGCTTAAAAAATTCATTTGTATCATAAATACAATGATTTGTAAAGAATGTCTTCATGTACTTTTTAAATTGGTCTTTTAATTAATATTAATCTTTAATTTCAATGTTTTTCTTTTAATTAATAAAAATCTTTTTTTATATTTGATGGTAACTTATTGTAAAGTTTCATGTTTGTGTATGTAATTCTTCTTTGTGTTTTAGAGTATCTTGTTCGTTGTCTAGCTTCAATTCATTAAAATTCTTGTCCCATGGTCATGTGTAGTGTTATTTTCTTCATGCAAACTGTAATTTTTTCTTGTATGTATATATGTAAGTAATGTGAATGTTATGTTAGATTTTTATTTTGTAACTGCTTGGTAGTCCCATCAAAATTTAATGAAATTAATGTTTTGCTGACAAATGATACCCGAACCCGACCCGAATTTTTATTCCACTTATAATATCCGAACCCGACCCGACCCGAAAATTGATGGTAATTTACTACCCGACCCGGCTTGAAAAATCACTACCCGCAGACCTCTACTTTCATGTGTGTTGTTGGCAGGCCTGAGAACCATGTTCGCCGCCCGCTGCGAGGAGTACAAAACCCAGGTGGATGAGCTGCAGCGCCAGCTGGCGGCAGCCGAGGAAGAGAAGACTTACGTATGTGTTGTTGGCAGGCCTGAGCGCCATGTTCGCCGCCCGCTGCGAGGTGTACGTGACCCAGGTGGACGACCTGCAGGGCCAGCTGGCGGTGACCAAGGAGGAGAAGACTTAACGTGTGTGTTGTTGGCAGGCCTGAGCGCCATGTTTGCCGCCCGCTGCGAGGAGTACGTGACCCAGGTGGACGAGCTGCAGCGCCAGCTGGGCCGACCGAGGAGGTGAAGACTTACGTGTGTTGTTGGCAGGCCTGAGAGCCATATTCGCCGCCCGCTGCGAGGAGTACGTGACCCAGGTGGACGAGCTGCAGCGCCAGCTGGGCCGACCGAGGAGGTGAAGACTTACGTGTGTTGTTGGCAGGCCTGAGAGCCATATTCGCCGCCCGCTGCGAGGAGTACGTGACCCAGGTGGACGAGCTGCAGCGCCAGCTGGGCTGGCCGAGGAGGAGAAGACTTAACGTGTGTGTTGTTGGCAGGCCTGAGCGCCATGTTCGCCGCCCACTGCGAGGAGTACGTGACCCAGGTGGACGAGCTGCAGCGCCAGCTGGGCCGACCGAGGAGGTGAAGACTTACGTGTGTTGTTGGCAGGCCTGAGAGCCATATTCGCCGCCCGCTGCGAGGAGTACGTGACCCAGGTGGACGAGCTGCAGCGTCAGCTGGGCCGGCCGAGGAGGAGAAGACTTACGTGTGTGTTGTTGGCAGGCCTGAGAGCCATGTTCGCCGCCCGCTGCGAGGAGTTCGTGACCCAGGTGGACGAGCTGCAGCGTCAGTTGGGCCGGCCGAGGAGGAGAAGACTTACGTGTGTGTTGTTGGCAGGCCTGAGAGCCATGTTCGCCGCCCGCTGCGAGGAGTACGTGACCCAGGTGGACGAACTGCAGCGCCAGCTGGCGGCGGCCGAGGAGGAGAAGAAGACACTGAACCAGTTGCTGAGGCTGGCCGTGCAGCAGAAGCTGGGGCTGACTCAGCGACTCGAGGAGATCGGTAAGCTAGGGTGGTTGCTCACCAAAGAAAGTTTTTTAATCTGGGCAATGTCCTTGAATGGTGTGGTAACTAAATGATCATATAGTTGCTTAAAAAAAGTATTTCAATTATTCCTGTACATAATATTAAGTGCCCACAGATTATCGGGCACTTAATAAAAATTGCCCATAGATTTTTTAGCACTTAATTATTGCTGTACCAGGGTGTCCACATTCTGGAAAGTCAGGGATGGTCAGGGAAAGTCAGGGAAATAGATTTTGGTCAGGGAAAGTCAGGGAATTTGATGTTTGGTCAGGGAAAGTCAGGGAAATAAGAAATTATGCTGAAAAATGACGATGGTGATTCGCATCAATGATGGATGTTATCTATCTCTGATTTACCATTGATTAACTGTTGTATGAATTTATTTGTAATTGGCATTAATTTTACTTAAAATTACCAATAATCAATCAGTCTGAACAAGTGTTAATATTCAGTAAACCATTTTTTATTGCTTTAGCAGGAATTCCTTTTCAAGTCACATCATCTCGACCTATTCTAGATCTAGAAAATTTTTTAATATTGAGAATATTTCTAAGCATTCTCAAAAGTAAATTGTAATAAATTATACTGAAAACTTGTAGTTAATGTGTACCTTAAATAGATATAAAATGAATAACATAGAAAATCAAGGAAGGAAAAAGAAAGAGGAGGGAGTAATAGGCCAGCTATGGGAAGGAAGAAGCTTTACTTTTTTGTTGCAACATTTTTGATATTTATTTTTAATTATTCAGACGTTGTGGGATATCATTCACACAAGGGATATCTAAGCCTAAATTTAATTTAAATTCTATATAACAGTAAAAAATTTTTTCAAAGTAAGTAAACGCAAAAACATGAATAATCTACAACAACAAAAATTAAACAGCTGTATATGTACTGTATTGATCAGCAAAGTTAACTGCCATACTTGCAAAATTGAAAATATAAACAAGAATCATTCATTAGAAATACATGGGAAAATTAAAACCCCCTAATTCTTGACCCATAGTGAGGTTCAAAAATTGAAGTAGCCTACATCGTCCTGAAGCATGCATTGGCAAGCGAAAACAGGTTACTTGAAATCACAGCACCCGGAACTTTATGTTTTTTCATACAGAGAAATTGTACTTTTGTTTAGGTCTTATATAGCATTCATACAATGTAATAGAAAAAACTCTTAGTGATAGTGTTTTTTTTTTTTTTTTTTTTTTCGATATAACATGTAAAACTTCATAGTATCGTTTAGCATGTTTGCCAAAAATTCTTGGTAAAAAGTTCGTGAGTCAGGGAAATTAGTGGCCTGTGGTCATGGAAGGTCGGGGAAAGTCAGGGAAAACTATTATGAAATTTTTGTGGATACCCTGTGTACTGTACATATTAAATGCCCATAGATTATTGGGCACTTAACCTGTTAGATCCCACGGGCGCGCCGATGCGTCTGCAGCTTCTGGTGGTGCTTAAGGGAGTTATGCTCACCTCGTTCAATGATTTGCCACCAGGCTGCGCTAGAGCCGTAGGCTTTATGAGTCAAACGAGCGTCCGTCCAACTGTGTGTACGTGGCTGAGAGGTCTGAGGCGTTGACTGACGAGTTAAAGTCGCTGACCTTCGTAGCGTTGCGGGTTCGAATCCCGCTCATGCGCAATCCCTATTAGGCTTGCAAATGTGTGGTGTAGTTGGTGGGATGGCCCACCTAAAATAAACGGTGACCGGCTTGGGTGGAAGTTGACGGCATTTGTACGTTTAATAGGGATTGCAGTGAACACCAGTTTTGCTTCTTTTTACCCTTGTATAGAGGAGGAGGACACTTTTTTTATTTTTTTTTATTATTTAATTCAGCTTATGGTCAATACGTATGGACAATCAGAAAGGTCATAATCAAAAAATCAGAGCAAATACAGACAAAATAAAAACATTTCAATTAAAACTTGAGAAATAAAAAAAAACTTGGGAGTCAATGGGTTAATAGGTTATTGGGCTTCTTTAAATTATTGTGGTACTTATCAAGTGCCCGTTTGAAGTTTTAAATGTTGAAATTGACCTAATTATACTTTATCACAAATTATATATGCTTATTATAAAATTAAAAAATTATATATGCCTAAATTATAAATTATATAATGTATGGGTCATAGAACCAGAAACATAAGCAAGGTTTATTTCATTTATTAGTCACCTTTTAAGAAAATAGCATATCTTTTAGCTAGCCACTCCAATTTTACTCATTTACATGTTGGAATTGATCAAAACTGTCATAAATAGTTAAGCTAGTGGTGGGGTGGTTTTAGTGTGGGTGGATGGCTGGTGGGTGGGTGTATTGCAATACATGATCATCTTTTGCGTGAAGTTTTCCTGCTCTGGGATGATCGCTTAACTGTTGTATTCACTCTCATAGTATTCATTAAAATTGGAGCCTTCTTAGCATTATTCATTTTTATACCCAAGCAGTTTTCCAGTATTCAATTGTATGAATCCCAAATGTTAGCCCTTCTTAAATTTCATTTCATGTCACATTGATCTGAATATCTCTTTCCTGATGAATTTTATTGTTTTATTATCCACAACTTGATAATTTATTCCATCTATTTGCCTTCTTTTTCTCTTTTTCTTTTATCTTTTTGCCAGTTTATTATTACCACACTAACTAAATTTAGCTCACTTAAATAACAAAAACTTCTCTATTGCTTCACCTCAAAACCTGGTAAACAATATATCTAAACACAAGCCTGAACATTAAACAAAATATCTTATGATAGAATTAAATAATCAAACAGCCGTTAGCACTAATTAATTCCTACAGACTATTGGGCATAACAAAGGGTGAATGTCACCAGCTTAACTGAATGTCTCAACATTAATTCCTCACAGAGATGGATCGAGAGATGCGCAACGCTCGCCGGCCTCCACCAAACAACGCAGCTCGTGGCACCAGCAAAGCGAGATTCACAGCGCCTCGAAGGGACCACTTCTAAAAGCACATTGTCAGGTTTTTATGATGTGTGGCTGATTCTGATTTGATCTTACTGAATAAGTAAAGAACATTCAAGTATCTGGATGTTTTCTGATTCCATCAGATTTAAAAAATGTCCAGAATTAATTAATTAATTAATTCTGGCTCCAGTATAATTGATAGAGTCTAGAATCAGCCCACGATTATTCTGTTCAACTCTTCGTGGGTGGACTGTTACTGTTTGTTGGGTAGGATGGGTTTAACAAAACCCTTAAGTTTTGTTTAACATGGAATTTTCGTGATCAGGCTAAGGTAATTGTTTCTGTAATTTTAAAAGATTAGCTTTAAGTTACTTTATAAGGAGTGAGAGTTGGTACCTTTCAACGCTCCTTTCCATGAAGCGTATTGCCAAAGGGTGTAAAATTGTTTTAAGATATGTTTGCCAATCGTTATGACTGTTTTTTTTTATTAAAAACTTGTTTAACTTATCTTTTAAGAGGTATTTATTTTGCTAAAAAGAAAATTAGGAAATTTTGTTAGGTATTTCCATGAAATTTATTTCTAGCCTCTTGATATTCTTTTATAAAAGGCTTTAAAAATCAGTATTGTTTAAGTTACTTAATATTCTAAGTTTGATTGCTGAGTGCTGTTGTGTAAAAAGTACATCAGTCATGCACAGAAATTATGGTTGACATGTTTAATTTCAAGTTTAAAGTATATTTTGTGCCAGTTTTTTTCATTCTTTTTTGAGACAGGTACCTCATGTGGGACGTTACCCTAAATATGATTGAAGGATGATAGAGAACGATATTACATGAAAGTATTCCTTTAACGGCACACAAAAGTTTTGAACTTTCCTATAATAAGTACAGCTCTTCAAATCTTCTAAATTTTGTTTAAGTATTTTAATTTTATCCAATCCTTCAGTCAGATCCAAGTTTCAGTCAAGAGTATATTTTTTACTCTGTTCCAAATAACATTCTTACAGTTGTGGCTAACACATGATATTTTTTTTCTTTTACCTATACTTTTTTGTGTAAAAATGTTAATATAGTATCAATTATGAAATACTGTGGATCTAAATTGGATCTTATTGTTGAAGTCAATTATCATATTAATCTTTTAAAAAAGTGTTCGAAGGAAATCTGCATTGTCTGTTCATATACATGTATGTCAAATATTAATAAATTTGGGAAATTTTTGTTTTGGAATGAGTTTGTTCTCTTAGAGAGAGTTCAATAATAAATTTGTGAAAGGTTAATAATATGAAGTTTAAATTGTGTGTAAACCTTCCATTGGTTTTAGTGATTTTTATTAGTTTGTTTTTATGGCAGCTAACCGTAGTTTCTAAGATAAATAGTATTCAGTTAGTCCTATCTTAAGTTTAAAAACTTTTTGAAGGTTACGCAACAGTGTAAATTTATTAAAACAATGTAAAAATGCCTATGGCAAACCATTAAACACTGAAATAGGCATCACAAAATTATGGCCCTCAAAAACTGAATCTCGGAAAAGTCAACTTTAGGGAAAAGCCCACAACTTTTAGTTTGGAAAAGTCAGTTGTTTTTGAAGTTTAGAAGGTTTCAATTGTGTGGTGCCTAGTGTAATTTTCTGCCTAGATCCATTTGCCTTTATCATCATTATTTGATGTAAGAAAGCCGACCAGAAAGTAACCTCCGCTCATGTGTACAGCTGAAAAGTAACCGCATTAGTGCTATTATTTACACATCCACATGTTCAGTGACTCAGTACGCTTTTAGCTACGTAAGGTAGACATATTTCCATGGGATTGCTAAACAAATATGAGCACCTCAATTATAAATCCACTGATTTGGACTGTGTTATGATATTTTTTTCAATAAATACTCAGCAAACAAAATTTGTTCTGTGTTTTGTTCCACTCTTGTGTAAAAGACTCTTGAGTTATGTTGGGAAAAAAATCATTAAATAATAATCAATTGACGTGATTGTAAACCATTGTTTCTTGTGTTTTTTCCTTCCACTTAGTTCACCCGGTCATCATTGAGAAGAGAAGGCCTACCACTCCTTGCAATGTTGTGAATATTTGTCCTTCCTCTTAAAAAAAGTGTACCCAATGACAAACAACACCTTCACTTATCACAGAAAACAGAATTCAGGATGGATTCCGGTTCCTTAGAGTTTTTTTTTTAGAAAAAAAAATCTAATAACACTGCACACTTACAACTCGGTTGCACTTCCTATTTAGGAGCTCACATTTTTGAGGTAATTTTTAGAAACATGTGGCACTAAAATGATCCACCTCACGTAGCTAGAAGTCTATTGAGGCATGCTGGTGTGTAAATTACGCCGCAACTGTGCTAAAGTACTTCCCAAGCTAAATAAAAGTGGAAGTTGCTTTCTGGATGGCCCTCATAGGTATATATTCTGTGCACATATTTATTTTTAGAATCATTTTTTTCTAATTAAATTAAAAATTGGTATATTCCTATGTGTAAAAATATTTTACTTAAAAAATTATAAATCATTATTTAGTAGTTAATGATACTCATCAATATTTTTAACTCCCTTAGCTAAGAAAAATTTACATGAGTGTAAGGCGGTTTAAATTGAATGTGGGGAAGTGAAATTATTTTTAAGTCAATGATTTAATCACTTAATCACTTGGAAATAGAGAAACAGTAATCCCATGAGGCTAACTGTAATAGGTAGTTGGACTATGCCAAGACTAGGCTTTTTGAAAAAATGTCAATTTAAAACACTTTTGTATTCATCCTAAATACAATTTGTATTCATCCTAAATACAATTTGTATTACATTAGAGCGCCGATTATCCGAACGTCGGTCATCCGAACCGTGTGTTAACCGAACGCTGTAATAATTCATATTTTGAGCATGATTCTCAAGCAATTCAAATTTGCGCGCCAAAAAAAGTGTCAAGTCTAAAGCAAAAACAAATTTTGGACTTTTTCTCTAAATAAAAAGTATAAAGTGCACTGTATCTCTGTATGATAAATTTTTCTTTAAAAATTTATACCCATGTATTCTGATCGTTTTCACAATAAAATTAATTACATGAATAATTTTTGTTTGATCATTTTTTAGCCTTTTTGCTAGTAAGAATTTCATTACATATATAATTTTTAAATTTTGTCTCTTCATGTTCGATTATCCGAATATTCAGTTATCCGAACACCCTTGTCCCCAATTAGTTCGGATAATTGGCGCTCTACTGTACTATGTTCTCAAATCAAAATTACTAGCCATAAATTTTTGCTATTCAATCTTAACATGACAAGATTAACATAATAATATTGCTAATTAAGATTTACACGGGGCATAAATTCATAATACTTTTGTTTTCGCTGTAAGAATAATTGTTCTCCATTGTGACTTGTTTCTTGTAGGTGTGAGAATTTCTGAGAACTATATCAAATATATTATTTTTAGAACAATTCAACAATTACTTAAGCATAAAAATTTCACCTAATTTATTGGCATCTAGAGCATTTTCAAATAGAAATTAATCCCATTAAAATATTTTTGAGTCATTTATTTATATGTATTATTCTTTTCTCACCACACACAGTAATTTTTATTAAAAATTGTTATCAAGTTTGCCATTTGAATTTTGTAATGCTAATTTGAATCCCCAATAATGTTTTTGTTTATAAATTTGATCATGGTCTTTTGAAAATTCTATAAGTTTACATGTCAAAACGTTTAGGGGTAAAGATTTAATTTCATAACCCTCACAAACCTCACACCTTAGTGGCAGTTTTTAAGCCATGCTTTGTACAAAGCGAATGTGTAAATAGCGAATGTTTAGTTCCGTCAGTCCGCCCGTGCCGTCCAACAAGCCACCCTCACTGCCGTCCCTGGAATATTCCCAGACCCAAGCAAAATCCTAAGTCTTTCTTTGGTAATCCCAGAACGAATTTTCTCTCATGTTTTTTACCTAGATGCCTAATATTGCTTACGCCCAGTGCGTTAACCTGACCATGGCACACAAAATATGTCTGATGAGTTTTATTGTTCATTTAAATATTAAATTTATTAAATTTGTAATATGGTAATATAATCTTTTTTTTTTATTTGGGAGATATCTTATTTAGTGATTCGTTTTGGTACTTTAACCCTTGTCAAAATCTGTCTCTTTTTTAATGATCATTTATTGTAGGGTGTGGTGGAATATTACCACTACAGTTATCAAATTCTGCCTCATCACCAACCTCTGTCATTGTAACCTACAACCCCCTATTAATTTTATAATTAACAAGTCAACTATTATATCTTCTGAAACTCTCTAAAAGTCATAATAAATTGTGCAATTATAAAATAATCAATAATAAGTATCTAGGTTAAAAACCAAGTCGGAATTTTAACTTTATCTCAATTTATTGTGAACAGTTAACTGCCCTCCAGGTTAATATTGCCGTCGAAGAATTGGTGTCTATTGTTTAATAAATGGAATCCAATATGTGAATATGGCACACAATTCACTAAGAGAAAATGTGTGATAATCTTCATTTGTATTTTTTTTATCCAATTTCCCAATTAGTTGAAGAGTGTGATGACTGAATAAATTGTTGGTGGGTTTTTTATACTTTTTATACTATATGGTGTGTTATAACTTCTTAATATTTTATACTGTTTTTTTGCTCACTCACTATGTTAGTTTTAACATTGTTTGTTGTTATTTCCCAATGTTGTCATTTTATTTTAATCTTAATATATTAGTTAAATTGGATTGTTATACTGATGTAATATTTGCACGTTTTAAAGTAAACCTTTTATTGGTTAAGTTAACTCCTGTTTTAATACTTATAAGATTTACTCCTAAAATTCCTTGATAACTGTAAGTGACGACTTACATTTGATAAGACTGCTTTGACCAAGTTCTTGTGATGCTTGCTTACCTTGCAACTAAATAACTCATTATTTTGATTTGTCCCAAATATAGTGGTCTGTATCCCAATAGTGCTAGAGTTATTTGTTCGATATTCACATTATATATCATAGAGGTGATGTTTTTACCCATTATTGTAGTTTAAACCTAGTTAGCAGTGACCATAGTTAGAGGTATTCGGGTGTTCCCTATTTTAACCCAAAGGTTTCAGAATTGTGCAATATCAAATAAACAGGTATTATGTATATATATTTTATATTTAAAACAAAGAAAGTAATTTTGTATGAAATAATGAATAACTAAAGTTATAAACACAAAACTTGTAACATAATTTTATTTACTTGTTTTATGGCACAAGATTATTGGTAGTGAAATTTTTTTAAGTTCTGTTACAAACTCAATGTTAAAAACCTGATTTGCTCACATTGAATGTTACTGTCACATTGTCAACGAAATTAACATTTTCCAAACACTTAAGAAGGGTCTTGAAAAGCCTATCTAAACATAAATGTTTGTACTTTTTCAACCTTATAGTTTTCCTTTATTAATTTATTGTCCACTACCAAAGATTTTTTGCCATAGTTTAGAATATATCTGGTAATCCCAGAGTATAGAAACTTGTCCTTGCAAGATATTTTAAACTCACATGTGATGTTGGGTATTAGTAAATAAGTACACGCTTGTGTTGGTTGTTTCGGTATTACTACGTGAAAAACATACATTTTAATCTGTTGTTAATATTTATTTCCAGCTATTTATTAAAAACTATTTACTAATAAAGTGTCATTAATCATCTGAGTTTTTGTTACTGCTACCATGTAGCAATTCCTTAATCCAATAAATGAATAATAAAGAAAGTTTTATGTTTTATGTTGGAATTTATACATTTACGTACAAAATCAGTAAATATTAGCTTACTTAGCACCAAATGTTATCAAGTTTAAAGTTGTCCATTCCTCACCTGGTGAGTACTCGGCCAAGCCAGAATTTTTATTTATTGAAATTAATTTGCCCGGAGCCGATGTCCTGTTGCTGGGAGTGTGTTACCGGCCTCCCAGGACTTGGCATTTGCTGGATTTTGAAAATTCACTTTTAAATTTAATGTACAGGTACAGTCATGTCTTGATCATGGGCGACTTCAATACTGATTTACAAATGCCTACCCAAAATTGGGAGTACAGACACCTGACTACTATGTTTGAATCATGCAACTTGTCTATACTTCCACTTGAACCTACTCATCATGCTGCCGAGTCTGACACTCTCCTCTATTTAATAGTTGTGTCTGACCCCAGCGATATCATTCATCATGGGCAACTTCCTGTTCCTGCAATATCTAAACACGACCTCATCTTCTGCGTGTATTCGATAAAAGCTCCTAAGCCCAAGATTAAATTTGTTAAATTTAGAGATTTCAAGAACATTAATGAGGCTGATTTTTTATTTGATGTTCATCATACGCCATGGCACAGCATAGAAAATTTAAATTCTGTTGATGATATGGTTAACAAGCTCAATGATACTATATTGAATCTTTTTGATAAGCATGCCCCCATTGTTACCAAACGTTTAACTAAAAGAAAACCTGTGCCGTGGATGACCCCTGAAATTCGTAGTCTGATGGCCAGACGTGATTCTATTTTTAGAAAAGCAAAACGCTCTCAAAATCAATTACAATTGGATCAATATCGTCATCTCCGAAATAGAGTAAAACAGCTTTTAAGGAATTCAAAACTTAGATACATTCAGTCTTTTTGAAAATAGAAAGCAATCTTCTAAAACTTTATGGGGCAAAGTAAAGAGTCTTCGGCTTGGAAAGCAGTCGGATTCGCAACCAGTTACCACACCCCTAAATGAATTGAATCAATACTTTTCTTCTAATTCTCAGGGTACCACTCGGCACAAAGTAAATGATTATTTAAATGAACTGATAAATTCACCACCCCGGAATCTTGCCTACCCTGAGTTTAGTTTCAAACCGATCATACAGACTGATGTATTAAATGCCATCCGTTGAATCCGTAGCAATGCTGTTGGATTTGATGGAATATCAATTCGATTCATTAAAGACATTCTCTTTGCAATTCTGCCAACTGTAACTCATATTTTCAATACATCCTTGAGACATTGTACTTTCCCTTCTTCTTGGAAGTTTGCCCTAGTTCGTCCTTCAAACAAGATCTCAGCCCCTGCATCTTGCAGGGATTTCAGGCTGATCAGCATTTTGCCCGCTCTTTCCAAAGGCCTAGAAAGAATCATGCACTGTCAAATTACTGACTTCATCAACGAAAAGAACATTTTATCCGACTATCAGTCTGGCTTTAGACCAGCTCACAGCACTGAAACTGCACTTCTTCGTGTGACGGAGGACATAAGACTTTCAATGGAACATCGGCAGGGCATGATTCTAACTCTGTTTGATTTTTCAAAAGCATTTGATTGTGTAAATCACAACTTATTGATAGAAACGTTAAGGGCCATAGGGTTTTCGCAGAATGTCCTTAAATGGCTGAGATCTTATCTGACAGACAGGCGGCAGTGTGTTGAGGTTGGAGGTATGAAATCTGACTGGGAAACTGTTACTTGTGGTGTGCCTCAAGGATCAATCCTTGGGCCCCTGCTTTTTGTGTTATACGTAAACGACATACATTCAACTCTTACCCACTGTAAATATCACATGTATGCTGATGATCTACAAATTTATTCACATTTCCCAGCAAATGACATAAACAACTGTGTCTCGAACATAAATGAGGATATTGAGCGAATTACTGAGTGGACTGAAAAACATGGACTAAGACTTAATCACGAGAAGACTAAACCAATTGTTATTTGCCATCCACGACTGAGAAACTCTATTGACTTCTGCAATATAAGCTCAATAACAGTTCATGGCAATGCTCTTCCTTACTATGACAAAGTAAAAAATCTTGGCCTGACTATCAACTCAACACTTACTTGGGGCGATGCTGTAGTGGACATTCGTAAGAAAGTCTTTGCATCAATCCACTCACTGAAGAAACTACAACATTTTTTGCCACTACATACTAAACTACATCTCGTTAAATCACTTGTACTACCCCACTTTACCTACTGCAACTCTGTGATCAACGACATGACTGTGGCCCATTCTAATATGCTCCAACGGTCTCAGAACTATTGTCTGAGATATGTCTATGATCTGAGGCGCGTTGAGCATATCACTCCTTACTACCTTGAGTCAAAATTACTAAAATTAAACGATCAAAGATCAATCAAAATTCTTTCACTTGTGTTTTTCGATATTAAAAACTGGTTTTCCTAGATATTTTGTAAATGATTTTAAATTCATATCTCAAGGTAGTCAAAGAAATACACGTTCTGCTTCCCTCACTTTCCGTATGCCTCAGCATAGGACTTCAGCCTATGACAGGGCATTTGTCGTGACTGCTTGCCGTCTTTGGAATAATTTACCCGATTCCCTGCGATCCCTTGAAAGTCGTTGTCGGTTTGTGGGGGCGCTGAAAAAATTATTCTTTGAGCGGTTGTCCTTGGCTGGTGTGTCCTAGGCGGGTTGTCTCGGGCGGGGTTGTTGACAGATGAATGTTTGAGTGAATGAGTGAAGTATAGTATTTTTTTTCTTGCTTTGTCGTATATATAGATTATGAATAGTTAAGTTAAATGAAACTTATGTCTCTCCATGTGTTAAGGCAGGTTAAGTGTAAGAAAGGGCCATGTGGCCCTAACTTTGCCTGGCTAAATAAAGAATTTTTCATTTCATTTCATTTTTTTTCGTTTTCAAATGTTAATTAGACATTAATTTAATACCAAATTTTTAATATCCAAATATGAAATTGATATTCCGAAACTTCTTTTACGTTTACCCAGTATTCATCATGATGCAAGGTTCACAATTATGCGATTTTCATAGTTCCAGCAAAAAGTCAGATGCAAAAATAACCATCTGATACAAATGTCCACACACATTAACTGGGCACACTCCCGTATCAAAACATATTTTTAACACTTTTTTCCATGAGTGAAGGCACATTTTTTAATGAGTGCTTTCACACTATCCGGTAAACTGTCAGAACACCGAGTCTGTCTAAAAATTTATCACTTGGTCAGTCATACATGTTTCTACATGAAAACCTCAATGGACCGCCTAAAATTTATAGAGTTGAGGCTGGTAAATAGTACGGTCGCGAGCCATGTGACCTTGAAGTAGGGTCCGACTCAAATTTCATGATTGATTCTAGTACTATTTGATATACTGAACAAGAATATGGCAGATGCCAGAGTGGCATCCTTGGGAAATTTTGAATATCGAAGGTCAAAGTTCAAAGGACCGAAAAAGAGAAACAGACATTTAAAAAAATGTCTTTGTGGTATCCAAACAAATATTCCCAAAGGTATTGATTTAAACCACCGCCAGTAGTTGCTCAGTGGTAAATACTTTATTTTGACTGGGTATTAATTTTCAGCCACCATCTTGCATCCGCCATATTGGATGCAAGTTATTTTTTTTTAATGTGAATATGGTTTTTGTGACACATCATTACAGACTAGATTTTGACGCTTATTACGATGCTGCAGTCCGTTTTTGAAAATATTGTTTTGTTCTCAAGATATACTCAAATGAAAATTCTTCCCTATACATTGCTTATGGGCGTTTATAAATTAAACTATTTTTTGTTTTTCTTATATCTCCGGTTCTAATCACGTTATAAAGTTCGTTTTGGTCTTAAGACTCAGTGATTTAATGGCTTCAATTTAAAATATTAATCATTTAAATGCAACCAGTGGGAGGTGAGTTCCAAAGCAATATTTAACATAAAATGTTGATTTTTCATAATTTATTTTTACTTAAAGATTTATATCTCAGGTTCTAAGCTAATCTAAACGTGACGTTTGGTCTTAAAACACTTATCTGAGCTTTGTCTTTCTTTTGAGACCAAAACAAAGTTAAAAATGTGATTAGAATGGGAGATATAAGAAAATGAAAACAAAAATATTTCAGTTTGGAAGATTGTATGATCTTTGAATGGACTTAGCTCTTTTTCCCAAAGTCGGATTAACGTCATCAGTAGCTCAAACAAAAGCCAAAGATTAGATAAGTGTTTTAAGACCAAATATAATATTTAGACTTACTTAGAACCTTAGATATAAATCTTTAAATAAAAATAAATTTTGAAAAATCAACATTTTATGTTGAATGTTGCTTTGTAACTCATCTCTGACTGGTCGTATTTAAATGATTAATGTTTCAAATTGAAGCCATTGAATCACTGAATATTTTTAGACCAAAACAAATTTTTTTTATGTGATCAGAATCGGAGATATAAGAAAAACAAAATAAAATTGTTTAATTTAAAATTGTTTGAATCACTGAATATTTTTAGATCAAAACAAATTTTTTTAATGTGATCAGAATCGGAGATATAAGAAAAACAAAATAAAATTGTTTAATTTAAAAACGCCCATAAGAAATGTATTGGGAAGAATTCTCATTTAAGTATACCTTGAGAACAAAACAATATTTTCAAAAACGGATTGCGGCATTGTAATCAGCGTGAAAATCTAGTCTGTAATGATGTGTCACAACACCACATTCATATTTAAAAAAAATTAACTTGTATCCAATATGGCGGATCCAAGATGGCAGCTGAAAATTAATAACCAATCAAAATAAAGTATTAACCACCCAGCAACTATTGGTGGTGGTTTAAAATCAATACCTTTGGGAATATTTATTTGGATACCACAAATACATATTTTTTCAATATCCGTTTCTCTATTTTCGGCCCTTTGAACTTTGACCTTTGATATTCAAATTGCCCAAAGATGCCCATCTAGCATCCCCCATATCCTTGTTAAGTACAGTAGAGTCCCACAAACCCGGATTAATATGGACCGAACGCGGTCCGGGTTTGTGAGAATTCCGAGTTATCGGGAAATGAGTAAAAATAAGAAAAAATAAGAATAGTTTCTGTTATTACTATAAGAAATCATTTATTTATTGCACAGTAAAAAATATAAAAACTATATTAGTTACAAAAAAACTTAAAGAAAAACTAAAACTGTTTTAAATGTGTCACACCGTGCTCTGGCCTTGAATCTCAATGTACTTTATTGCTCTGGCAGGCTTTCCGAGTTATCCAGAATTCCGGGTTATTGAAGTCCGAGTTTGCGGGACTCTACTGTACATCAAATAGTACTAAACTCAATCATAAAATTTGAGTCGGACCCTACTTCAAGGTTCATGCCTAATTTCTTATTTGGCGACTGGACTAAAATCCCTAACGATTTTGAGTAGTATTTCAACTTCTTTATAGTGTAAAAATACCCATGAATTGCATTTGCAGGGAATTTGCATGAATTGCATAACATAATATAAAGATTTCATTGCATTTTGCTAAAATTAATCTCAAATAACGTAATCATATCAATCAATCAAAATTTCTTTATTGATCATCTGTACATCATTGGTACATTGAATGGTGTCAATTTTACATAAATACATAATTTACATTAAAATTAATTGCAATATAACATTGAAATATACATGGAAATCAAAACGTAAACAATAAAGAGCAATCTTTGGTAAAAATTAAATACAAACCTCTGTACCAAACAACCAACCAACTAACCAGCATCTTGATAAAATTCCTCAAGAGAGTAAATGGCCTTTTCAGTCAGAAATATTTTTAATTTATTTTTAAATGTATTTAAATTGTTATTAGCGAATTTCCCCTATAGGAAAGTATTTCCCCTATAGGGAAGTAGCTATTACCGTAGGCGGCACGGTGAGACTTAAGCCCGGGACCATGTTATTTTTTCATTTTGAGGTCCCCAGACCCCAAAAACACCGTTCATTCATTTTCATATATATAGGCGCGATAACTTTTGTAAAAAAGGTCCGATCTTGATGAAATTTGGAACAAACGTATAAAGCGTCATTCATGACTTCGAGTTCGAAAACCAGCAAGATTGATTTACTCTAAGAAGGTTTTTTTTTCACAAAATAAAATTTATTTTCAAGATTTAACACCTTTTTACTAATTATTTTTAAACTTAATTGTCAAAATTGAATTCAGCTTAAAAAACAAACAATTTAGCATTTTGAATTATTATTCTATGTCAATCCGTTGCTTAGATTTTGGATAATATTGGATGTGCTAAACACAGAACGTTGTCCAATATTGTTTTTAATTTTTCCCTCCAAAAAGTATAGTCACCCTGATTTGAGATTTAAAAAAAATACAATTCTGAACATATGATTAAATTTGCAGGTGTAAAATATTTTATTTGTGTTTATTTTGAATAGTTAAGAGTTCATTGATCAAGATTTTGCAGAAAATATATACTATATCAAAAAATACAAATTATTTTTAAATTTAATAAAGAAAGTAAGAGCATTTGGAGGGGGGGGTGTCTTGGTCTAAACTGCCTGAAAATGTAGCATAATATATGGTATGTTTACAATTATGAGGATTGATAATATGTGTTATTGAAATTGGCTGCAGATGTAGGTCTGTTGCAACAGGGATGTTTTAATTACTATAAAACTGACCATATGATTGTATTTAATTTTTTCATTAGATTAAATTATTTGTTTGTTTTGAGTGTTTTGAGTTCATTGGTTATATGTTTGTTGACATTTATATTCTATAACAAGATTACAGTTATTAAAAATTAAAAGACTAAGAATTATATAAAATACAAAAGTGTATGTATTACTAAAGAAAACCAATATGGTCTCTTTGTTAATTTTCCTCATGTTTAAAGCTCATGAATTATTAAATATGCGTTTTTAGTATATTATTTACTTAACGTATTCAAATGATACTTCCTTCAAACAAGTTGAATGCTCACATATACAAAATAAATCCTTTGGAAATTCGCTGAGTACGCAGGTCTGCTGCGACGGGGGTATTTTTTTAATATAACATGGTATGTATTTTAAAAATTTGGATCCATTGTAGGTTGTTTTCTTTTCAAAATATATCAAACGATGCTGATCAGTGCGGATTTCATTCCCATTTCTAGTTTTGTAAGAGTGTGTTTGATTGTTTAATTTTACTTTTTGGGGATTAGATTTTACGTGAATTATTGAATCAAAAATAATCTGTCCATAAACCATTAGAATCTTGAGGCCTTTGAAGTGTTCTTTAACTGATTCAACTTTTTCAAATTTAAAATTTTCCTGATAGCTTTTTTGGCTTTTGAGAATCATATCTAAAGAAGTTTTGTTTGTTGGACCATAGACGTAGATACCGAAAGCTATATGTGAGAATGAATGAAAGAAAGGTAAATTATTCTTAAAGTTGCAGCATCACAAAGGCCTGACATTTTTGAAAGAGCATATATACCTGAATTGATTTTGTTTAGTACCCTTTGAATGTGTTGATCCCAACTCAAGGTTCCATCAATCTTCAATCCATGAAAATTGTTGTATCTTTTCTTTCAACAATTTGACCTTCTCATACTAACTGTGGGTAGTGCTTGATTTTATTTTGAGGTGTTCTAAAATAGAAAAAAAATTGTTTTATTGATGTTCAACTCAAGGTTTAATTGGTTAAAATAGTTTTCAATGTTTTCCAACTCAGCATTTGAAAAAAGTTCAATTTGTTCTTTGTTTTCCCTGATATCTTTAAATTTGAGACAACAGCATACAGTAAGAGACTACTTTGAAGTTTATTTTTCAATGCTGATTCAATATATTTCAAATAGCAAATAAATAAGAGTGGACCTAATATACACCCCCAAAAATATAAAATAAACACTCACGCTTTTGTATTTGTGTTTTGGTGGTCCTTGTGGAACTCCATACTTTACTGCCTAAAGATCAGATACAATTTTATAAACTCTATTCTTTTGTGAAATATAAGTGATTTCCACACATTGAAATATATTTTTTAAATAAGAACTTAACCATTGCAATAATTTATTAGAGATTCCTAGTGGTTGTAGTTTTGCAATTAAAGTTAAATGTTTTACACTATCAAAGGCCTTAGATATATCCATAAAAATCGCCAAGGTGTGTTCCCCTTTATCTACTGATTCAATGATGGCGCCAACAAATTCTACTGCTGCTGTCGTCACTGACCGGTTACTTCGAAATCCGTGTTGGATATCATCTAGGAGTTTATTGTTATCTAGATATTCTGTCAACTGATTACATACAATTTTTTCAAAACTTTTGATATACCTATTTGACAGCAGTGAGATTGGTTGATAATTAATTATATTTTCTTTATCACCCTTTTTTCTAAAATTGGGACAACTTTTGAGATTTTTAATTTATTTGGAAATATTCCTGATACGAATGAAGAGTTGATAAGGTGAGTTAGAACTGAGCAAAGGTATTGTTTTGAATTTTTCAACACAGAAGTAGGAAATTCATCCAGCCCACTTGAAAATTTACTTTTTAGAGAGTCTATGACATGACACGACTCACCTCCACTCCCTAAACAGGCCTCCAATGAAAGTGTAATTTGATTACTCCAGAGGTTAGGTCATCCGTACTAATTTTATGTGATACATAAGGTCTGTCTATACCCTGTACAATGCTAACAAAAAAAAATATTAAATAGAGTACTCACTATTTTAGGGACAGTTTGATACCTGTCTTTATACTTAATCACCAGATTTTCTATTTTTACTTTCTCCCCCCTATACATAGTATATGAAGAAAGTATTGTTTTTGTCAAAATTTTCGAGTTTGAGTTGTTAGTGGATATATTCATTTTAGTGCTCCCTGAATCCAAAAAAGTGGTTTTTGGCATGGTGTCGTGTGTGTGTGTGTGTGTGTGTGTGTGTGTGTGTGTGTGTGTGTGTGTGTGTGTGTGTGTGTGTGTGTGTGTGTGTGTGCGTGCGTGCGTGCGTGCGTGCGTGCAAACAAAGCTAAGGACGACACCAGTGGTCCGATTTTGATGAAATTTGGCATGTAGGTATAAAGCCGTGGTATCTCTAGGTGTATTTTCATTTTTTAGAATTTTTGATTTTTAAGGGTATTTACCCCATAAAAACCATAAAAAATTACAAAAATCCAAATTTCTCAAAAACGGCTCTAACGATTTTGATAAAAATTTCATGGTTTTTATTGCTTAAGATGACAAACAAAATGACACCACCCGCATGTCTGTAAAAATTCAGGTTCAGAAGTTACGGAGGTTTAAGTGTTAAAAAATTAATATTTTTAAAATTTCACAAAATCTGTGACCTCTAAAGAAAATATACTTGCAACCATTAAATTTGACTTGAAAAACTAAATAATCTGGTATTTTGAATCATTAGTTTACGTCAACTGGTTGCGGGGATAATTGATATTTTAGTTCGGCAGTAAACGCAGTATGTTGTCCAATGTTATTCTTATGGCAAATACTTAAAAACCGATGTCTCCTTTGTGTACTTACCGATTTTGGTAACATTTGGTATATATTTGTGTGATAATTAATTGTTAATTTGTTTTATTTCACTAAATATGTTTTCTGGTTTTAAATGACTTGAAGGGAGAAAGTATGTGTCAGTTTCCTGATACCGTTTATTTCCATTCCATTCTTCCATTTTGGTTGTGTCTTAATAGCCGATATTTATAGCTGATTTTATTTACTATTGATTTGGAATTTTTCATCTTTTTTGCTTCTTATTACATTTTTTTCTCATCTTTTAATTTTTGTGTTGCCCAACTATGCCTAATTTTATTCTTTTTTCAGAAATGCCAAATCAAAATAAAACTTAATTATATGAAAAAATGTATCATACTTATCCCGGACTTGGGCTAAATAAACATCTAGCCAAGATTCATGTTTAATGAGTTCATTAAATGACATCAAATTTGCCTCAGAAAAATTACAGCATTCTTGATAAACGGTATCAGGAATCTGACACATACTTTCTCCCTTCAAGTCATTTAAAACCAGAAAACATATTTAGTGAAATAAAACAAATTAACAATTAATTATCACACAAATATATACCAAATGTTATCAAAATCGGTTAGTAAATAACGGAGATATCGTTTTTTAAATATTTGCCATAAGAATAACATTGGACAAGTACTGTGTTTACCGCCGAACTAAAATATCAATTATCTCCGCAACCAGCTGACGTAAACTAGTGATTCAAAATACTAGATTATTTAGTTTTTCAAGTCAAATTTAATGGTTGCAAGTATATTTTCTTTAGAGGTCACAGATTTTGTGAAATTTTAAAAATATTAATTTTTTAACACTTAAACCCCTATAACTTCTGAACCTGAATTTTTACAGACATGCGGGTGGTGTCATTTTGTCTGTCATCTTAAGCAATAAAAACCTTGAAATTTTTATCAAAATCGTTAGAGCTGTTTTTGAGAAATTTGGATTTTTGTCATTTTTTATGGGTTTTTATGGGGTAAATACCCTTAAATCAAAAATTTAAAAAAATTTAAAATACACCTGGAGATACCACGGCTTTATACCTACATGCCAAATTTCATGAAAATCGGACCACCGGTGTCGTCTCTAGCTTTGTTTACAGCCACAAATAAATCCACACACACACACACACACACACACACACACACACACACACACACACACACACACAGACTGACAAACACCAGGCCAAAAACCACTTTTTTTGGATTTAGGGAGAACTAAAACGAATATATCCACTAACAACTCAAATTCTAAAATTTTGACGAAAACAATACTTTCTCCATATACTATATATAGGGGGGAGAAAGTAAAAAGTGTACTTATTAGATTTTGGAAGTTTAGCTGTGCAGACAAATTCCAACAATTGACCATCATGGTCTGAGAGAAGAGTGATAACACCAGTAACTGACATAGATTTAACGTGTAATTTCTTAACTAATATACTATCCATTACCATTGCTGATTCTGTT
Organism: Flexamia atlantica; assembly: GCA_035578135.1. Classification (NCBI taxonomy): domain Eukaryota; kingdom Metazoa; phylum Arthropoda; class Insecta; order Hemiptera; family Cicadellidae; genus Flexamia; species Flexamia atlantica. The sequence continues at coordinate 41,091,143 of JAQJVK010000009.1, forward strand.
TCAAAACTCACTCTGGTTGGAAAATTGATTAGATATTTCATAGCATGATTTTTTAGCATATTTTCTAACATTAACTTATTTTTTTATCCGGATTTGTGCTTGCTAAAACATTGATGTTCAAATCTCCTGCCCAAATAATGAATTTATATTTTACCTTCTCCCCCCTTTACGTAGCAGGGCCTATATGGAGAAAGAATTGTTTTCGTCAAAAGTTTTGAATTTGAGTTGTTATTGGATATATTCGTTTTAGTGCTCCGTGAATCCAAAAAAGTGGTTTTCGGAGTGGTGTCTGTCCGTCCGTCCGTGTGGATGTGTGTGTATACAAACAAAGCTAGAGACCACACCAATGGTCCCATTTTCATGAAATTTTGTATGTAAGTAGGTATAAAGCCGTGATATATCAAGGTGTTTTCTTCATTTTTTTGAATTTTTTATTTTTAATTGTATTTATCCCATAAGAAACGACAAAAATCCTAATTTCTCAAAAACGGCTCTTACGATTTTGATAAAAATTTTATGGATTATAGTGCTTAAGATGGCAAACAAAACGACACCACCCGAATGTCTGTAAAAATGCAAGTTCAGAAGTTATGGGGGTTTAAGTGTTAAGAAATTCATATTTTTCAAATTTCTCAAAATCTGTAACTTCTGGAGAAAATAAACTTGCAGCCATTAAATTTGACTTGAAAAACTAAATAATCCAGTTTTTTGAATTATTAGTCTATGTCAACTGGTTGGGGAGATAATTGATATTTTAGGTCGGCGGTAAACGCAGTACGTTGTCCAATGTTATTCTTATGGCAAATATTTAAAAACCTATATCCTTTCTTTTAGGTCTGTTGGTTTGCGTGTTTGGATCACCAAACAAATAACACTTTACCTTGGTCTGGTGTGACTGTACCCATGAACGATAGTGAACCACATCAGCGAGCCCTGAGCACATAAGGATAGGCTACTGTTACTCTTACCGAGTTGTAGGATCAAAAACTAACTTTAGTTTGAACCCTCCCCCACCATTATATGATTTGCTAGACGACTAATTAACTTAATAACTAAAGATATAAACTGACTAACAAGATAAATTAAATACAACATTTAATACAACTTTACACTTGAACTATGCTCTAATTGTTTTTGTGATAAATTAAATATTGTAACAGCCATTTTTCTACCAAACATTTTCCTTCTGAATAAGCATTCACATTTACAATGTGTAACTATTCATTTTTATAACATTATTTATATTCGGCCATAGAAATTTCTTTTGCCGCTAGCCTTAATTTTAAAAGCTATCAACAGCTGTTTTATTAGGAAAACCATTTTCTTCTCCCAATTTCGACGATATGAAAACAAACATTCGTTACTAATACAAGCTACAAAGTATTAGCTTTGACTATAAAATTCAAAGTCAATAGTATTAGGTTTAGGGATTATCGTATCAAAGTAACGTATGAACGTATGTAACAGATGTCACGAAACTGTTAAATTTTTAAAAAATCAACAAAAAACATATTTGCTTCAGCCAGTCGTGATCGAGCATATCACCACAAGGGACTATGACTGGTTAACACTCCCCCTCACAAGATTCTCTACCTCTCGCATAGTAACTCAAAAAGTGGTCCCGTTAAGAAAATCTGTCTATAGGGTTAAAATCCCCTCGGGCTATGCCCCGTGAACGTCCTTACTATCAATGTTTATATTTTCAAAAAAAATAAACATTCAAATACCGAAATCTAAACAGTTGTGTATACTACTATTTGACAGTTCATAGAGTAGAAGTAGAACAACTGATTTTTACCGTGAGCAAAGCGAGTCGCCGGAATTGTACGCCCCGGATTTGTACCCCCCGTCACCAAATCCTCAAGTCCTACCCCGGATTTGTACCCCCCCGTCGCCAAATCCTCAAGTCCTACCCCGGATTTGTACCCCCCGGATTTTTACCCCCCGTGCTCGAATTCTTAAGTTCGACCCCGGAATTGTATCCCCTGGATTTGCACCCCCCGGATTTGTACCCCCCGTCGCCAAATTCTCAAGTCCTACCCCGAATGTGTACCCCCCGTGGTCAAATTGTTAAGTTCGACCCCGGAATTGTACCCCCCGGATTTGTACCCCCCGGGACCATATCCTTAAGTCCTACCCCGGATTTGTACCCCCTGTGCTCAAATCCATTTTAACCGACCATGGAAATATAACGGGTCAATATTCATCATTGTTGTTGACTTTTTCAATTATTTCTCGTAAATCAACGTCTGTTTTTTTAATTTTTAATTATTACCAAATATGATTCTAGGAATATGTCTTAATATTATTAGTATTATTATTATATTGTGTAGTCTTATTCATCATTAAGTAGGCTTGAAAATCTGTCAATAATACGTGATGAAAGTATTGGATAAAAATTGTTTTGAATATCTAAATTCATAAAAAAAATTAGTTTTATTATATTATATGTTTCACGTTTATGGACTCGTATTTTTTATAATTTTTCTATTATTATAACAATACCTTTTTGCAAATATTCAAGAAGTCAAATAAATTTACATACATGCATGAAATTATACGCCCAGTCAATTTAGCTTTAAAATTCCTAAAGAAAAACAAAAAATGGTATAGTTTTGCGAATTGGCTTAAAATGTGCGTTAAGGCTTCTAGTTTAACATACTAAAAGTCCCCTAACGTGAGACTTGAGCTCGCGCCGCCATATTGGATTTTAGGAACAATTTTTTGGTTTTTCTTAATTATCTCTGTAAATATCAATATTTTACATACCATATAGGATTACAAAATTAAAGTACACAAAATTTGCAACAAAAAGTGTATTTACCATTTGAACGTAACCCTAACCGTTTCAGAGAAATATGCATTTAAATATGTAAATTTTTAGATTTTTAGGTACAGTTTTCTTATTTTTAAAAATTATCTCAAAAACCATTAATATTTTACATACTATATTTATGCAGTTACAAAATTAAAGCACACAAAATTTTCTACAAACGTGTATTTATTGTTTTTTTTTTGTAACACTATCCGTTTCAGAGAAATATGCAATTCAATAAGTTAATTAAAAATTCCGATCATTTTACACCATGCATTTTGACTATTAAAAAGTTCACAAAAATGTTCTGTAAGTAACAAATTTTATCCATTCATACTTTTGATATTCCTTATAAAATTTTTATCCTCTGGAACCATTTTTGGTATTGTACATTTATTAGATTAAGTGCAGGTTCATTATTATTTTTATCATATTGTTTGAAGTTCATTCACAAACATACTCAGGGTTATATACAAAATATATTGACGAAGTTAAACTAAACACTACTTACATTGAACTAGTCACCACAATGTTTTAACTAACAATACTTAAATTGTAAACTAATTTTGTATGTTATAAACTAACAAAAAAGTTTAAATGTAATATCTGGTATTTTCATCATATATGGACTGGCTAGTGGAATGTTAGTGGAACGGTATAGGAGCTTACCTTAGTTTAAATTTGTTTAAACGCAAGGAAAAATTGTTTTCTTTTTCAGCAACAGCCTCATGAGTCGAGTTTGGATTTAGAAAAAATGCTGGGACATCATGAATATTCTGATTTAATTTTAAAACTTCTACTCACTTCATTCTACCAATACTGTTTAACACTGATGTAAATCCACTAAAAGCATGTAAGAAGAATGCTTTTCCGAAATCTTGGTGGCAGCTGCTGTATAGATGAGAATGTTTTTGGTCCTGATTTGAGTTTGAAGGTTGAAAGAAATGTGTGTTTTTTCTGGTGGTGTTAAACCCACAAGCAACACTAAAAGATCAACATCTTTCCCGAAAATTAAAAAAATTATTGTTGAAAAAACTATAATAGCAGTGTTAACAAGGAGGTCAGCGATGCCTTCACTAAGTTTTACTTGTAAGTCTTAATATTTTTCTGATTTTTCCGCTTCTTTTGAGAATTAGTGACAGAGTAACGGTATTGATATCTCCCATACAGTGAAATTTCTTATGCTTGTTTATCGGTGAAACATTAAAGTAGGCATTGTCAAAAACAAACTGACAGAATGAACTTCCATGATTTCAGAGTCACTATGTTAAATTACTGACCACTCTAAAGTTTGTACATTGTTGTATGAGGAGAAAATCCCAAGACTGGCGAGAAGATTTGAGAAGTTCTTTGACTCATATTTCCTATATAAACCTAATGTTAAACCTTCTTGTAAAGGTGAAATTACTGATCTTGGTCTGACCGCTTTGACTTTGGCATGAGCTGTCGATATGCCTTTATGTTTACCTTATGAGCTGTTATCACTTGATTGCTTCTTTAGAATTCATGGTCCAAGAATGCTTGAAGTGTTTCAAAAATACAATTATAGTAACATCTTTGAAAAAATTTGTCACTACCTATTTGTATGTTAATCGGTTTCCAAAACTTTTCGTCTCTTCGCCAACGGTTCCCTGCTTTTTCATCCTCAGTAACATCTCAATATTGTAATCACTTTGTTTTGAAATAAAATTTAGCTTGGGATAATTCCAGAGTTGTGCTTGAGAAGGCATCGCTTCAAGGAGTACAAGGAAGTATGCTTTATTTTGGCTTCTGCAATAGATGATGGTCTAGTATATATTTTACGGTGGTGTGTTTGTACATATACTGAAGTAAGCCCAACCAGAAAAAAAGTTTATTTCCACCTTCCCTTTCTTTGCTTGCTTTTACCGAACCAGCCACACCTTTCTTGTCAACTTTAACTATCACTGTTCACTACACTGTGATCACAAATATCACATTTTAATGGTTACCAATTTATCATTACATTTTGTAAATCGTTTCTAAGTAAATATGCATGTTTAAAACCATACAGAACACTAGATGCCAAATGAAAGAAGAAGTAAAATGTGCTGATTTTATTTGTTGAGAACAGGGAAACTAAATTTGTCTGTATGGCTAAAACAAAAAAATACAGTCTCATAAGAATATGGTAAAAATAATTAAATAATTATGAACCTGCAGTTAATCTAATTACCAAATACCTCTGTTGCAGCAGACCTGCATACTCAGTGAATTTCAAATGCAAAACAACATTTTTTTTCAATCCAACATAGCGAGATTTTACATGTTTTTGAAAGCTCCATAAGAATATAATGGGGAATGAGTATGCAGGTTTGCTGCTAAGGGTATATTAATACCCCCATTGCAGCAGACCTGCATACTCAGCGAATTTCAAGTGCAAAACAACATATTTCAATCCAACATAGCGAGATTTGACATGTTTTTGTAAGCTCCATAAGAATAACATGGGGAATGAGTATGCAGGTTTGCTGCTACAGGTATGTTTAAACTGGTTGGTTTTTATTCAATATTTAGTAGATCTGAACTAGAAGAAGCCATTTACCAAGTTTTATCAAGATATGTTAGGAATAAGCGAAATAAAGAATTTTACTTAATTTCCCATAAGGTTAACATCGAGACAACGTACTGTGTTTACCACTTTCAATATTTCGGTAACCAATGGACATAGAGCAGTAATTCAAAATACTAAATTGTTTGTTTTTTTGAGCTGAATTCAATGTTGCCAACAAAAATTTGATAAATTTTATTTTTCTATGTAAAAAACTCAAAAAAACCCATTTTTGGGGGGGTTTATTCCCCATTTACCCCCCCTCCCAGTGGTCCAATCGGGCTGGTTTACGAACTCGTCCGAGGGATTACCACTTTACATGTCTGTACCAAATTTCATTAAGATCGGACCATATTTACGGCCGCTATCGTGCTGACAGACACACATATATAAATAGATATATATATATACATAAATTCGAACGAATGGTGTTTTTTGCTACGTTCTAAGGATAACATGGGAAATGAGTATGCAGGTTTGCTGCCATAAAAATGGAAATATCGGGGATTTTAGACTAAAATGCATTAGATCTCATCTAAATGAAGCCACAAACCAAGTTTTATTAAGATATGTTGTGAAATAAGCGAGATATAGAATTTTACTTATTTCCCATAAGGTTAACATGGGGACAACGTACTGTGTTTACCACTTTAAATATCTCGGTAACCAATGGACATAGAGCAATGATTCAAGATACTAAATGTTTGTTTTTTCGAGCTGAATTCAATGGTGCCAAACAAAATTGGATTATTTTTATTTTTCTATGTGAAAAATCAAAAAACCCATTTTTGGGGGGTTTACTCCCCTTTATCCCCCCTTCCAGTGGTCCGATCGGGCTGGTTTTCGAACTCATCCGAATAATTACTACTTTACACACCTGTGCCAAATTTCATTCCGATCAGACCATTTTTGCGAGCGCTATCGTGCTTACAGACACATAGATATATATATATATATATATATATATATATATATATATATATATATATATATATATATATCTAGAAATTTGAACGAATGGTGTTTTTTGCTTCTGGGGGCCCCAAAATGAAAAGTTATCATGGTCTTGGGCTTAGGTCCTACCATGAGACCTACGGTAACAGCTTCTTCCCTGTAGGGGAAATTTGATAAGGCAGTGGTATCTCCAGTACTAATTTTAATACCCTTGGCAGAGAAAAGTAAACTAACTGCATTTTTGTTACTCTATGCAAAGCTGTAGGTGGAGAAACTTCTTCTTCTTCCCTGTACCCTTCATACCTGCTCGCCATAACAAGCAGTCAACTGCCTGTGTTGCTATCACGGCAACCCATAAGGCCAATGTTAAAATTTTACAACTTTAAAATTCGATTTACTATATACGTTATTAGATTTTCTCTGGCCAAGTAATCTGCGTAAAAGACGTTTTTGAGATAATTGTGCAAGCAAGCATACAAGCAAGCAAGATAACATTGCTCATATAAGAGTATAGGATATCGTTTATATCAAAACTCATGACATGTTTATTTGAACAGCTGCTAATCATTAGTAAATAAAGGGGTCTTTAATAAAAGTGTATATTTGTAATTTGTGATGCAAACCTGCCTCCCGGGAAACCCTTACACGGCAAGAAAACTGTTATGTACTTCCGCCCTTCTACGTAGAGTTCAATAATTACATTCCAGATTGGTCGTTGAACACCTGAGGTTGAACTTCTTTTTCAATTCATCTCTTAAAAATTTTAGTTTTATTTTCAACACTCTAAAAAACGATACCAAAAAGCATCGTTTTTCCTTGGCTTGCGTTAAATGTTTAATTAATTTCCATACGTCACCCGTGCTACGTACGATTTTCGTAGGATAAGACATGTTCGTAGAATAATATTAGGTAATAATTTTACGAACAGCCGTTGATTTACGAGAACTAATTAAAAAAGTAAACAATAACAATGAATATTGACCCGGTATATTTCCATGGTCGGTCAAAATGGATTTGAGCACAGGGGGTACAAATCCGGGAGGTACAAATCCGGGGGGGTACAAATCCGGGTAAGACCTGAGGATTAGGCGACGGGGGGGGGGGGTACAAATCCGGGGAGTACAAATCCGGGGTGTTCAAATCCGGGGTAGGACTTAAGGATATGGCCACGGGCCACGCGGGGGGTACAAAACCGGGGGGTACAATTCCGGGATCGGACTTAAGAATCCGACCACGGGGGGTACAATTCCGGGTAGATACATTACTTGAAATGGTGACCTACCCAGGTAGGTACTTTAAGCCAGCAAGTATAAATGACAGATGGAAACTTGGAAACTTGTTTCCATATACAAGTCAAGTTTCGTTTTTCCTCAAGCAAAGCTCATCAATCAAAGGTACTATTTTTCTCGATTGAGTAGTGTAGTGTGCCTTGAATGAAACGTAAAAAGAATCGTACAGTACTAACGTTCATTGGTTTATTTAGCGTCAGTGCGGCGGCCGCGACACTTGACCAAACTTCGTAGCACCCTGGAGGCCCACTACACCGCCGCTCGTTCTAATGATTGCGGTTGGATTTTTTGTTGTATACAATGCAACTTCATCTTAGCTAAAAGTTTGTTTCAACTGACCATCACTTTTTTCCTTTTACTTTCACCTCCCTAGACATCAAAAGAATAATGTTTTCAAAAGAATAATGTCGTAATTTGACCTTTCAGTGGAGAGTGTTTATAAAACAAAAAACTTGGATTAAAAAAATAATAGATTATTTTAAATCATTTAGAACACAACCGGTCGCTGAGAAAATGCATTTCTTCATTAGGCAGTAAACGGAATACGTTGACCAATCATATGAGAAATATTTAAAAATCTATTCCTCTCCCCTTATAAATTTTTACTAACCCGGTATGCAGGTAATAAATATTAAAATCTGCGAATTTTTTTATTCTTTTTCAACCATTTTTAAGGAGGTTTCTCAAAAAAACTCAAAACTTTAAAAACTAATTTTTTATGTGGCTCTTTTAGTTAAAAATTGGATAGTTTAAAAACCATTAGCTGAGCGTATAGAAAATCAAACTTAAACAATCTCATGACTGTAAAAATGTACGTAAAATATCATAAAATTGAGTTTTAGATAAAGGGAGCAAATATATGTCAAATTTGTGATCGTATTCATCTTTATTTCTCTAGAAGTTATAGTTTCTGTCCGAAATAGGCCTAATAGTGTATTATACAATAGAAATATAAGACAGTGTAAGATAACTTGCAAAACACTTTTTCTATGCTGAATGCGTTTGCATACGATGTGGGCTAAGGTAGCTAATTGGTTACAAAATAGCTATTGCTTTGTATTTACGATATATTACTATTGTATACCCTTACTGGGGTAATAGCTATACATATATTATCTTTTTTGTAGATAATATATGTATGCATACAGTTAAAGTTACTAAAAGACAATGTGCAGAAGAATTTATCTATCAACAAAATGTGTCATTTCGGCATTTAGCTTTAACAGTTTACTAATAAACCATAAAGGAAGAATATCCAAACACTGGTGGTATTAAGCATGAATGTTGTATAAGACCGGGGCTGTAAATTTATTAAATAAAATATTTCTTTTCCACAATAGGCCTACCTATGAACTAAAAAGAATGGAGCTAAGAAGAGAGTTCTAGCCTCATATTCCGAGAAATCGAATAAACATTAATCTGCATCATCAATTAATCTGTATCCATCTAAATAAATATACCGCTTGGAGAGATATTCCAAAAAGAAGAAATTGGAGTTTGAATAATAGGTTCTAAGATGCGTGAATTATACTATGTGCTCACTTAAAGACTAATACTAAACCATTGGCTAAGATACACCATTGGACATTACAAGATATATTGTTTTAATGATAAATAATTAAAACACGTTATACATATGTGGGTGTACTGACAGAGAATAATGGACAAAGAGTTGTTTATTATGTTAAAAGTGTCATATATATATATGTTAAAGGTGACTGAATAACTGTAATTTTAAAACGGGAATAAAGAAGGTTTGAAGGTTTCATAGTATTAACATAGAATGTTGTATAATATACCATTGGAACATCATCGACTTAAGAGTATTTCGGAGGTCCTACGATCAGGGACCTCGGCGGATTTACGATTTTGCCGCCCATGGGCCCAAAGCATTTCGCCGCCCCTCCTCCCAAACGTGACAATTTGCCAGAACTCATCATGCGTAATTCGGAGGGGGGGCACTTGCTCCGCCCAATAATTTGGGATTACAATTTATTAGCTAAACCTGAATTTTTTACACTAACACAATAATATTTGTGATTGTGTATATGTCTGCTGGTGCCAGCTGGCGAAAGGCCTCACAGAATAAAATTATACAAATATTGCGGTGTTTTCCAATGTTAAAATTCGTTAACAAGATTGAAAAATGTATTTAATTTGTGGCCAAAAAAAATCTCATGGTCGCATTGCCGTGGTCTAAAATTCTCTCGATTTGTTTCGCCGCGATCATCTCTCGGCCAGTTCGGCTACTAAAGCTTCATTATCGCCTTCTTTTTATTTCGGCCGTTTCATAGTCTCTCGGTTAGCTTCTTCCTTTTAGGAAAACTTCGCTAAAAGTTGGGAAAAAGTAATGAATTTAAACATTTGGTCGGGAATTTCGATATTTGAGTTAGAACGAAACGAAATATAGCCGTTTTTATCGATGGTTCGCGGCCGGTAAATCTCTCGATCGTATCGTGGCTGTATCGTGGCCTGCGAACATGGGTTGTTAAAAAAAACTCTTAGTCGTATAGTGGCCGTAAATCGGTTGGTTCTATAGCGGTCATCAAGCCAGTCAGTTGTAATGCATGCGAAAAATCTCGATCGTATTTTGAGACAATTAGGCCTACCTCGAATATTTGTAGCCAACGAATCTTTGGTAGTATTACAAAACAAATCTTTAGAATTTTTAGCGATCGGCGAAATTTCTACGGTCATTTTGTGGCAATAAAATCTGACTGTTGTATCGCAGCCGGTAATCTCGGTTGTTTCATAGTGGACGTAATAATTAAATCTCTTGGTGGTACTGTATCGCAACCGCGTTAAACTCTCACCTGTAAAACTGTTGGTAAAACTCTCGGACATTTCGCGGCCGTCATTTCGCATATAGTTTTTACAAAAATAACAAACATATCGCCCCCCTCGCGCCCTCCTTCTTATGATCCGATTCCACCATTACCCCGAATAAACTCAGCGCCAGCGCCCAGGCCAAAAAAATAAGCTTTCGCACCTTTGAGTACATCGACTGCTGCCCTTCCGCGCCAGAGATGCACTACGAAAAATAGGCGTATTTTGATATAAAAAAATGATCTAATGTACTAAAACACTTATCTCCGGACTTTTTATAATTAATATTAGTTTATAAATCTGATAGAAAACAAAAACATAGCATAGAACGTTCTACATTATCTTAGCAAATTTGTAACTGGCCTTCAAAATTTGCCGCCCCTAGAAATTTGCCACCCTGGGCCCGGGCCCATGTGGCCCATGCCTAAATCCGGCCCTGCCTACGATAGAGAATTCGAGATAATAGATAAATTAATTTAAAAAATTGTCTTTATTTTGGATTTATTTTTCACCAAGGCTGATTTACTATACATTTCAGGTCACATACTCAGTCATTTTACAACAAACCGCTTGAAATATTAAAACCAAACAAATTAGGGAACTACAACTTAAAATCACAATAATTGTGTCTTGTTTTTACTTTTAAGACAACAAATCAAAATTTTTCTTTCGATTATTTTGTTACTGTTTAGACCATTTGGAAAGGAAATCAATACAAATTAAAGTATCAAAATAGTAATAGTATATTTTATTACTAGGAACTAAAGAGACGCTTTTCGTACGAGGTGAAGTTTTTCTGAAAATGACCTATGAAGAAAAGCAACTCATAGTCTTGTGTGATGAACTATATTTTCGCTGACTATATCCTACTTAATATATATTCCGCTGACTTCTTAAAAACCAAAATTTTAAATCTTGTTTACTCTTAAAAGATTCCTCCCGTCAAGGATTTTATCTTGTTCTTGCTATTTTAAATAATTGCTCTCTTCTTCTCTACTGACCTTGGTTTTACTACAATAAAAAACGAACAGCTGTTGTACTCGACTTCAGCTGATTCTTTTTCTCCCTAAGTAAAAAATCAACCCCCTAGACAAAAAGGATTCACTGTGTTTTCTTTTATTTGTTTGGTGCGGTGAGTTTCTTTTTATGTATATGCGTGTCTTATTATTGGCTGGAATTTCTTTGGGAGTAGTTCTTTTATGTCCTTTTCACATTAAAGGTCGCTGAGGTTGTAGATTTAAACAATGCTAGGTCATTATGCGATGGATGAGTTTTCCCAAGGTAAGGTTCGATTAAAAAATTGATGACCAATTTAATCTCCATAAGAAAATTCGCTGATTGGCTTTTTCTTTTGCTTTTTCACTGATTTAATTAAAAATTAGAAAGGAGACTTGTCGTTTAAACTAGGATAACAGGGGTTAAGTTGCGCATAGAGAGCAACAACATATCGATATGTCGGCAAAATCGATAGCTACATCGAGGAATTGAAACCGATATTTTTGCTTCGATACCATCTACAAATGCAAAAATTAAATTTTGATAATCACAAACCGGGTATTTTATTAGAATGAATTAGATTATGTAATGAAAGATTACAACCGCCAGTTTAGTGTATTTTGAGGTGCAATTGAACGAAAGACTAGGGTAGGAGGTGAATTATAAAATGTTAAATAATATCATCTGATAATTAATAAATTACTTTTCATTAAACGGTTATGAAACTTGCGATTACCTTTTTGGGCCACTGTGTTTGTATTTTACTACCAAATTATTGTTTGGATAGTTAGTCGTCTACTCGTTTGAATTAGAAATATCTTTTTTTTACTTCTAATTCGATGTTAAATGGTCCAAAACTGTACCCGATTGCTCCTCGACAGTCTTAAGGCATATGCATCATTTTCTTAATGCAAAGGACAACAATCTATAGAATAAAGAATCGGTTTGTCCGCGTATTGATCGGCGATATCGCGACTATCGATAGCTCGCGCGGCGCGACGCGGCGCGGCGGTGGCGTGTGCGCAGGCGCGGGGCGGCGAGCCGGGCGCGCCTCAGTCAGTGTCTTGGCGCGGTCGTGTGCAGAGCTCGCCAAGCTGTCCGGACGCACGAGCACCACCGCGGGACACCGCGACCGTCGCCACAGGTCCCGGTCCTCCAGCAGGTATGTCGACAAGCCGAAGAAGAAGAAGCAGACCAGCAGCGTCTCGCTGGTCAGCATCCCCAACACCATCAAGCTGTCCATGCTCAACAGCGGGCTCATCTCTTGTGGTGAGTCACCTGTGGCTGTGTGCTGTGATAACGCCGAGTCTCAACTTGCAATCGCCAATCATTTTGTTTGAATTATTGAAAAACTACCTGAGTCTGTTTGCCTATTAAATTATAGCACATTGCTTAGGGAAGATCTACATTGATCTACATTGACTATTTGGCTGGATACCCGAGTGAATAAAGCGCTTACCTGATAACCTGAGGGTCGCCGGTTCGATTCCTGATCAGGATTGAAACTAGGCCCAATTGCCATTTGCCATTGGGCCATGAATTAATGAAGCCATTTAACAAAAAGTCTCCATTAGATGGTTACAAGACCCGGGTTTGGACCGCTCCCGTTCAGAACGTTGAAAAATGCCACTAGCGTATAAATACAAAAAAAATACATCAGATGCAGTATTTGGGTGAATGCAGCATATTTTATTTTACAGATCAATCAAGTAACGTGGCCCACACCATACATAAACCCAATCTTTGACTATAAATAATTAATAGACCTCCCATTCTTGTAGTTGTAGCTAGTTTTGGGTGACCCAGCATTTAAAATTTACATAATGCGTTAAATTAACATGCTTGAGTCTTCAAGCATGTTAATTTGTGATTTGTCTTAATGCTTGGTGTAATTGGCAAAATTGCTATACCAAAGCATTTAATAAAGAATTTATTTATTTATTTATAGTTCAAGCAAACTATGTCAGTTTGATGGCTATTATTAATTAATCAATTATACCATCCGAGAGTGCGGCTATCACACACATAGAGTGTTTTAAAAACAGAGAGTGTGAACAGGGGTGTGTGTTAATGCAGAGTGTTTTTGTTTTTTTTTGTTTTTTTACTATGATGTTTTGAATTCTACACTTCATAATAAATCAATAATTAATTGACTATTGTTTGTTTTCTATGTCACTATATGATATATTACCTCCTCCTGATACCTCACGTAATAGGTGACGTAAATACACTCTGTTGGTGATTCACTATAACTAGGAGCTCTTTTAATCCTGGGTCATTCAAAACCTGTTACACATTTTAGCGAATTTCCCCTATCGGGAAGAAGCTATTACCGTAGGTCTCATGGTAAGACCTAAGCCCGAGACCATGATAACTTTTCGTTTTGGGGCCCCCAGAAGCAAAAAACACCATTCGTTCAAATTTCTAGATATATATATATATATCTATATATATATCTATATATATATGTGTCTGTAAGCACGATAGCGCTCGCAAAAATGGTCCAATCGGAATGAAATTTGGCACAGGCGTGTAAAGTAGTAATTATTCGGATGAGTTCGTAAACCAGCCCGATCGGACCATCGGAAGGGGAGGTAAAGGGGGATAAACCCCCTCAAAAATAGGTTTTTTGAGTTTTTTACATATAAAAATAAAATTTATCGAATTTTTGTTGGCACCATTGAATTCAGCTCAAAAAAACAAAAAATTTAGTATGTTGAATCACTGCTCTATGTCCATTGGTTACCGAGATATTGAAAGTGGTAAACACAGTACGTTGTCCCAATGTTAACCTTATGGGAAATAAGTAAAATTCTATATCTTGGTTATTTCTCAACATATCTTGATAAAACTTGGTAGATAGCTTCTTCTAGTTCAGATCTACTAAATATTGAATCAAAACCATCCAGTTTTAATATACCTGTAGCAGCAGACCTGCATACTCATTCCCCATGTTATTCTTATGGAGCTAACCAAAACATGTCAAATCTCACTATGTTGGATTGAAATACGTTGTTTTGCATTTGAAATTCGCTGAGTATGCAGGTCTGCTGCAACGGGGGTATTTTAATGTGATAGAATGTTTGCTTCAGATTCAAAGTCAATGGCCCAATGTTAAAATTAACATTAGTCTTATGGACGCATTGGACCTTATTTTTTAAATCGGTCTATAGTTTTTTTTGGACGACAGATTAGAGGAAATGGATATAAAGCCCAAACTACCCGTAACTTTTGAGAAAACTGTAAGTCTGACACCCATTAACTTCGTACTCGAATGAAAGGTCTAGATGAGAAAATCCTAGGAAAAAATTAAGTTTTTTATAAAAATTTTCCTAAGGGCACAAATATAAAGAAAATGGGTGAACAGCGGTTGCAATTGTTTTATTTAAAACTATTCTTTTACTTTTTCCCAGCAAGCGGGACACATGAGCTAGAATATATATATATATATATATATATATATATATATATATATATATATATATATGTATATATATATGTAGAATATATATATATATGTATATATACATATATATATATATATATATATATGTATAATGCTAAAAACGAGAATCCAACCTGCTTTTAAACATTAAAAAAACTATCATGCGAATTCCTTATACTTATTCGCACACTGGAAAAGAACAACCACATAACTACATAAGAACTGAATAACTACATAAAAAGCATGCAGTTGCATTTACCTAATGCCTGCAAAATACAATGCAGCATACATGCTTTACAAAGAAAGAGGACAATTGTCCACATTTTTGTAATTAAATATGGCTGTTTTTTTCTTAAGCCTCATTCTTTTTTATTTACTACGTGCATAATAACAATTCCTGTTTGCCAAATAAATACAATAACGATATTATCGCGAAGAACAAAAAAAAACCTTCGTGCAGAATAAAAGAGGAATCCGATTTAATGTCCAAATATATAAATTTATCAATCTGTTCGTTTTCTAGTTCTATACAGGTCAATATTGTTCAGTACTTCATTTTAGGCAAAAATAATGACCCTATGATTTTTCGTAAGTAACTGTTATAACATACCTTATAACAGTTACTTACGAAAAGTCATAGTATTCTTTTTCCTTTACTTTATATAAAGACAAGATTTTACCCGATTTTGCTCAGCAAATTATTTTCTTCCTGTTGCATAGTTCTGTTGATAACTGTTGTAACTATATATCAAATTAAATAATATGTTTTGATATAAAGAAATAAAACCTAAAGCATTTCCAAAACCTCTGACAAGGAACCCTTTCGGTTGTCCCCGTGCTTAAGCCCTAAAATGTTTCTAACCCCAACCACCAGTTTCCAAATTTTGATCCCAAGATCAACGGTCTACGACATGCTTGTACTTTTGGCTGTAGCAGGTGCTGTATCGACACACAGCTATATACATACACATTCTTTATGAATAACCAAAATAAATACTCACTATACTGTTGTGACTTCACTGTCATTTAAGATGTTTGCTGAAATTGTCTTCCATCCAACTAGTATTTATATTATCTGAAATTATACTGCCAAATGATTCATCTCCCTAATATGTTTAACAAATCAGTGACCCGGTACCTTTTAATATTTAAATCTTTAGGTTTGATATTTTATAAGACTGATATTTAATGAATTTTAAATAATTATTACAAAAATTAGTCCGAAAGTTTTATTAATTATAACATTTTCTTTCATTAGAATTCATTTTTTCGACGTTACACAGCCTTCGATTAACGACTTCTTAACTTGTGTAGTACAATATTTGAATATCTTTGAATAGGTTAGACTATGATGGGCTATACAGTCAAATTAAGAACGTAATTGCACCATTACAAAGTTTAAGTTGTGAGCTTACTTCACGCACATTGCTTCAAATGACCCTGAAACTGGAAACCTGCGATGCCGTTGCCAGAGTAACGAGAACTACTTCGCATGCTTCACTCTGGCGCAAGAGGAGCGAACTTCATATTGGCACTGTATTTGTAACTATTAAGTGATGTGTTAAAAACTGGACTATTATTTAGTCTTGATAAAAACTATTATCACAAGTTAATTAGTTGAGAGAATACGAAAATTGAGCAGTTATCCCTAACTGGTTCCAAATCTTAAGGCCCAGTCCGTCCGTAAGACTAATGTTAATTTTAGCGTTGGGCTTATGGACGGCGTGGGCCTTAAGATTTCGCACCAACTGTAATTGGTTGAGTGTTTATAAAATTAGTATAACCGTTTGTGAATAAAACAGGATGTATAGTTGTTTTTTCGCTTCAATAGCTTAGTTATATAATGTTTTGAATTTAAAATATTAATCTTTTACAAATTCTTAAGTTAAAATAAGTTTTCTTGAGAAATGTCAATCATTTAATGAAATGTAAACTTTCATCTCTCCCTAAAAATTAGCACTTTCTTTCAATATCAGTATTTTTCTAAATCCACTTTCTTTCAATATCAGTATTTTTCTAAGAAAATTGATTTCATTTACATCACCTCCTAAAAGAAAATTAACCCTTTAAGGGCATTTAATTTCACACCATGCACGAGATTTTTTTGAATTGACTACATATCCGCTTGTTATTGGGTTTAGTTCTAATACCAGATGTGCTAGTTAGTTGATTCTTGCGAGTTTTAATTTTATTGTTTTTTTCCGCATTTAATACTGTTATTATTGTTCTAAGATATTAAATGCTGTTTAAGGTACTAAAAGTTACAAATTTCATTAATCTATGCTTTGACATGCTCTCGCATTGAAAAAAGCTGATTGTAATTGCTTTTTCATCATACTGTCCCGAAAACATCAGACGTTTTTAGTTCTCTAAATCGTACGAAAAATGATCGTTTTTGGATCACTTCGAATAGGAGTACTGAAAAACATATGGTAACTTTTGCCGTACTCTAATGTCAAAATTTGTTTATGTTACGTTTGAAAGGTTGAACGATTTCTTAACTTGTGTTTGTAAACAACTAACAGATGTATAAATGACGATGACTATTTTGGATAACCTCAAAATTATGTATTCTAATTTTTTAACGGTTAAATGGTTATTTTACATAATGGTGAAAATAGTTGTTCATCACACGGAGCAAAAGTGTCTCCCTGGTACTCGATCGTATTTCCAAGCTCGGCTGCGCCTCACCTGAAAATTACGATCTCGTACCAAAAAGAGCCACTTTCGCTCCTAGTAATGAAAACTACTATTACGTTTCATCGAACAGTCAAAACAGTTGTCGGAAATTATGTAAATACATTGGAAATATCCTTACGATTTGTTTTTAATTGAACGCTGAGTAAATAAACTTTCTCGGACAATTGTATTTTGGTCAAGGGTTTGGTTGTAGTTATTAAGCCTTACATACATTAAAACAGCTAGGCCTACGGTGAAAATAGTAAAAGAGTAAAGTTCATACAGAGATATTTCAGCACAGTAATTAATTAGCACATTTTGACACTGAATAAGGTTCCTCGAGGTAAAGGCAAAGCTTTTTAAACTAATTAATACAGGGTGGTTTTTTTAACCAAAACGTCATTTTATCAGTGAAGGATTATTTCCTCCCAAGATTCCAGGATTTTACCCCTCTATATAATTTTCTTTGGAGATGCATAAAAAGTAAGGACTACGAAACCAATTCACAGGGTGTTCAGCACCTCAAAACAAACATAACAAATTTAATGTTGGAAATTCAAAGACGTACCTTGCAACTGTGTTCAGGAATCTGATGCAAGAGCACAACTTTGTACAAATTCCAATGGCGGATTTTTTTTAACACAAATGTAAACTAAATGTGATCACACTTAAATAATACGTTGCATAAAATGTAAAGATTGAAAAAAATACTAATTTCATATTTATATGTTCATTATTAAATATTAAAAATGGGTTGCCTTAAAAAAACACCCTGAATTTCTGTAACATTACATCCATAAAATCAAGAAAAATACGATGTGTGAAACTCAGGAACTACGTGGAGTTCAGGAGCGCCCCCTCCCCCACCCACGGGCTCAAAGGGGCGAAGTTTGGTCTTGGAACTTCGGTTCGGCTCAATTGATCACTGACATCGGGTTGATACCAAAGTTGTGTTGCTGTTTACTTACAACCACAACCACTTGACATTGACGAAAATCTGGACTGGCTCGTGAAACCGTTAATCCAACTGGTTAGGATAGTATTCCGTTACGAACAATAAATCTTGCAGTTATTTTCTTGGAAGTTATTAAACTGTAACTAGATAACACGTAGCTCGAAATCGAGCAAAAGTCATATAGGAAAAGAATGAAGAACAATCAGCCTACTTATATACTTTTAAAGTTTACTCAAAGGGCTAAATTCATTAACAAAATTGGCCTAACTACTGAAACTTTTAAAGTTAATTTGATCCACCGCAGGAGTTTCCGGTAAACGTAAACGAATTTTTAGGGAACACCTTCATTTCCCCATGTCCTCTTTTTCTGAAATGTACATTCTTAACAACGGCAAAAGATCAAGCTCTGCTTACATCAACATGTAGCTGACCGAGAGCAAACACTGGCGCCGTGAGCAATATGACTTCCTTTGTTTAGGGATTGCCTCTGCACCTAATTGATAATTATCGCCAAAACAGATTCTGTAGGGAACGGCTGTCTTTACAGGCAACCTTTCCTTTGTGGCAAAAACGCGTAAATGACGCATTATCTCTACCAGTCTTTTCATTCTAGAAATGCAACCCACCGCAATGAAAACATTTTTAGTTCATTGGTCTGAGGTAGGAAGGAGCATCAAATGTTACTTTGGTAGGGTGATGCCAGCGGTTGCGATCGTGGTCTTTCCGACTCCTCCGACCAGTCAATGTTCATCTTCTTCTTACCGGTGGCATTATAAATGCACCAAATCCAAAAATAGATTTGCTCAGGTTAATATAACTTCAAAAAACACTTAGAGATATCGTAAACTGCATTGTAAAACTGGTATAACTGCAATGTTTAAGAGCTTTAAAAACTCCATAACATAACCTAAATTACATAATAAATCTTTTAAAAAGCCAAACCAGCTGTTAATATAAAAACTGCTCTTTTAAAAATAGTATATTACGTTACTAGGCCGGGAATTACTGTTTTGCCCGGATGATGAAACAATAAGTCGAAGCGGAAACAATAAGTCGAATCAGGTGATAGGATAACTCGTCAGGGATTTCGGACAGCCTTGGATTTGAATAACGCCAATCTTCCTACAGTTCTTGGGCTTAAGACCGACGCAACGTCTGCTGTATCACCCTTTGGGGTTCCACCTGACTTAGTGAATAGTTGTAAGACTATTTCTAATATTCATATTTTTGGGATTGTATTAACTCAATTAAGAATTCGAATCAGGTCAGTATCAAAATACGTAGTTTTTCAAAGCTAATTAAAAAATTCTATTAAATTTACCAGCAAAACAAGCGTTGGCTAATATTCGGTTGTTAAATATCACAAAGCCTCTAAGAAATGGATTAGTTTTATAGGGTAACTAATTGATCGAAAACAGTAATTCTAAAAGATGGGGCAGAATTTCCTTTAGGGGTATGGTAATTTAGAGACATATATACATGACATTTTGGATACATGGAGAAATTTATTTTTATAGTCCAGTGTTAGGTAGATGGCCCCTACTCATGAAAGATTTCCCTTAAATCCTACTTATTTTTTTATTGTTTCTTCTTATCTCACAAATAGTTTATTCATAAATATAATTGTAAATTAAAATTTAAATCACTGAAACATACAGGAGATGTGTTGGATGAACGACTGCAGATAAATTATGTACATATTAAGATCGCGGCATTGGTGTGCTTATAAAGCCTAAATGTGAAGACACAGTAGAGATACCTTTTTATTTTTGTGATTATCAAACAAAAATATATTCACCGTCAACTCCATTGTGAAATTTTGATAAAATTAGCATTTATTTAAAAATGCTAATTTAAATCAAAATTCGTTATAGATAAATTAAAATACATGTTCGAAAACCATTTTGTTACGGCTTAATCTTTCAAAAGGGGTGTCCTAGAATAAAATTCAATACATATCCAAATTTTACATCTTTATCGTTAATGAATTAGCCTTTTTTAGTTTGTGACTTATAATTAATCATGTGTAATATTTATGCCGATTCACTTAACAATATTTTAAGCCGTTTTTTTATTGTTTCACGAATGGAGGCCTAAACGCCAATCCATTTTATTTGTTTGAATGACGAGCTTTTCATAATGAGAGTTGATTAGGACATGAAATCGATATAAAGCCCTATTTTTATTATACTCTTGGTTCTCCAATGCGTTTGAGAAGATCAAAAAAACATCACTAGCTAAATATTAGATCAAATCTACATTGGCAGCTCGAGTAGTTTATTGAAAAAATAGGAAAAAGAAGCCGTGTAGCAAGCCATCGATTCGTAGCATTACCGATACATATTTGGCATTACACAGCATATTTAGTCGAGAAATATTTAATAACAAACATTTATACTATCATCATCGATTCGTAGAAGATTGCCAACAATCGTTGTAACTTTGTTGTTATCGTGAACACTATTATTCATATTACTATGATCTTTACTTTCCTAGGTTCACATTTTTTGTATAATTTTCTTCTTTCATCAATTTAAAAATGCTAATTTTTATCAAAATTTCACAATGGAGTTGACGGTGAATATATTTTTGTTTATTAATCACAAAAATAAAAAGGTAAAGGCCTACTGTGTCTTCACATTTAGGCTTTATAAGCACACCAGTGCCGCGATCTTAATATTTACATAATTTATCTGCAGTGGTTCATCCAACACATCTCCTGTATGTTTCAGTGATTTAAATTTTAATTTACAATTATATTTATGAATAAACTATTTGTGAGATAAGAAGAAACAATAAAAAAATAAGTAGGATTTAAGGGAAATCTTTCATGAGTAGGGGCCATCTACCTAACACTGGACTATAAAAATAAATTTCTCCGTGTATCCAAAATGTCATGTATATATGTCTCTAAATTACCATACCCCTAAACGAAATTCTGCCCCATCTTTTAGAATTACTGTTTTCGATCAATTAGTTACCCTATAAAACTAATCCATTTCTTAGAGGCTTTGTGATATTTAACAACCGAATATTAGCCAACGCTTGTTTTGCTGGTAAATTTAATAGAATTTTTTAATTAGCTTAGAAAAACTACGTATTTTGATTCTGACCTGATTCGAATTCTCAATTGAGTTAATACAATCCCAAAAATATGAATATTAGAACAACTATTCACTAAGTCAGGTGGAACCCCAAAGAGTACTACAGCAGACGTTGCGTCGGTCTTAAGTCCAAGAACTGGAGGAAGATTGGCGTTATTCAAATCCAAGGCTGTCCGAAATCCCCGACGGGTTATCCTATCACCTGATTCGACTTATTGTTTCCGCTATACATACACGCCACATCACGTCCACATACGGCCAATTCGGCGATTCCGCAGCGTGTACTATACATATTCGCATTCGCACAGTACGCAACGTCCTCATTCGCATGTGCACATCAGGATGCTACATCCAAAGTCGCGGGGAAAAGCGTATTAAATACGTACCCCTGGCAGCTTAATTAAGTATATAGATTACAGACCGTTTTGATAAATATACATTTTTATGATTATATACCTAATAAAATACGTCGTCCTAAGTTAAGGTTTGCTATTACTGTAACGTTTCCTATTTACACCTATTTATTCGTAACCCTTGCATATTAAAGGTGATTAATCTGGCTGACACTGATTAGATATTAGGCCTATAAGCAATAAGCATCACGAAATAATAATCATTAATGTAATTAATATAGATCATGAACGCCAAAAACAACACTTTGGTCACTTTTCAGTATAAAATCTGGAATTTTTTACAGCTGAATGGCCGAATGGACGTTGGAAGAGGCTATACATACACGTCACGTCACGTCGCGTCCCCATTCATCCGATTCGGCTGTGTATGCACTTCAGAGCATTCGAGGCGGGCCGTGACGTGACGTTTATGTATAGCCGGTTCCAATTGATTACACAGGTTCCATTCACCTTCAAAATGGACGTGACGTGACGTGACATGTATGTATAGCAGCACCTTAAGCCGCCCTTTCAACCAACAGCTACGAGCTCAGATCCGTAATAATCAATTATTTGTGTTACCGGCATCTAGTATCTAGGCCCAATTTTTCTTTCTTTCCAAGATATATAGATACAAAGTCTATTTCTTATTTTGAAATTTTTACTATCGCTGGAAATAGTTTTGTGTATGCCAATATGTACTGGACAATTATTTTTGAAATTATTGAAAATCTGTATATTCTTTGGTCGTTGACCAAGACAAATAAAAAAAGTAATATAAAAACTAAACTTTAACATAAATTATTTATTGTGTTTGTTGAAACCGTAAAATGGAATCCAGTGTACAAACTGTTTATGTAAAGAATGCCGGGGTATTGAACGAGTGCTGCTGAAAGCATTTTCATCAAAACCAAACAATGTAAACATCAATCTATAGTTAACGCTAGTAAGTTGTGCATACCGTATAAGTAGCATGGGGTAAAACGTGTGAAGGCCACATCACCATCCCAAACGACAATACCTCTAAACAAGTGGGAAGTGCGCGATACCCTGAACACCAAAATCCCAACTGGGATCATAGGCAGGGATGCCCCTCTTCTCTGTCGTCCAGGATTCCTGATTTTGATCACTTGGGATATTTTGGGGAGCAACATAGTATATGCAGACAAAATTGACTTCTTCAGACATCTGCGGTGAGTGAATTTCGACAGCGAACACGACTGAAACAGCCTCGGTAACTAGAACAGAGGTACTAAATCATTCAGTGAGAAATCAAATTCCGCTTTGATGTCTTCTGAGAAACAAATGTGGCTCCTATCAACAATGAACATGGTATCAAAAAACTTTGCTTTTACCTCTCCAATCAGATATTTTAATCGTTTTAATAACTGTAAAAGTTTCTAATAGTGAGCGTTTTAAAACCCAGCATTATTTTATAAACACCCGAGATTTAAGATTGCAGTCGCTAGCAATTGGATACGATTAAATATCCGTCGATAAGATCAATTGTAATAGTCCTACAGGAGGAGGATTCTAGAGTATATCTCCATTTGCCTGAGATTGCGGAGTGCGGAGTAACTAACCAATACTGTAGTGAAAGTGAAACAACTCAACGGGTTGGAATGAACATGTTAATGCGATTATCAACCTCGCTCGGGTAATAGTGCAATGTTTATCTTAGTTAGGAGGTCTACTCTATCCCCTCTCCCAGTAAATAAGCTCGTCTTATAGCAAACCTTTGTTCTGTAATCAGCAAACCTAAAACTGATATTAAATTTTTTTTGCGGTTTCATTTACCTTGACGTGTCACTGAAGTACAATATTTTATCAGAATAAATTTTTGAAAAAAGCATAATCGATTTTTTTTAGTTTTTCATAACTATAGGTGAGAGAGTGGAGCAAGTTCAGGTCGTGGACATTTTGTACAATGAGCTTCATAAACTGATTTTCGAACGGAAATGTCAACAAATTTCAATTTTCGACTCTGAAGTTTCTTTACCTTTGTATAATTTATTCCATAATATGAAATATTAAACATTTTACCTGGCGACGTTCTGTCCTTGTACGTTTTGAAAATTACCCAATTTTGTTCGTCCTAAGGATTTTTATTGACATCCGCATTCGATTAGTAAGCTTGTAAACTAAGTGAAGCTAAAATAACGATGCAAATTAAAAAAACCTGCATAAAATTACAACACTGTAACTGTATGTGGTTTTGTGAAATATTAGGTCTAAATAGAACCATGCTACGTCGCCGTTCAAAGACAGTTAATTTTTACGTTTGTAATGTCAAATAAATCAATTTTGAATGCCTATATGAGAGGGAAATATTACAACTCCCAGCTAGAACATTTTTGCTGTTCGTCTAAAATTCTTCATTTGTTAGTTTCATTTGCAAATAAATGTAGACTAAAGTTTACCTTGCTTTCTTTACTTTAGATATTATGTAGGCTAAATAAAAGCGTTTAGTTAAGTCGTCCAAGCTACAAAAACGAGGAATTCGAAAAAAATTGAATATCGCTAATTTATATGATAATGTTAGGATAAACTAGAACAGGGTACCACCAAAGCCTTAGGCACCCCCTTCATGGCCTTGCTTAAAGCCTTAGGTTGGTGATCAAAATCCCCAATTATGGAAGGCTATTTTTTGTTTTGTTTATATTTTTCTAAATCTATGTGCATCCTCCAAAATAGCTCAGATTTCAACTTTAAAGAAGACAAAACTATTTCCTACAATTTGAGTGTTTTTTTAGCAGCACTGTAACTTTTACAAATTCAAAGACATGGGTTTTTAAATTTGCTTGAAATTAATAATGTTTTTTAATGAATTTGAACGCGTTCAGATAAGTCAAAGCTATTACCAGCTGGCTTGTTTTGTTAGTCGGACAAACTTTTATACGTTTTTTCCTTTACCTGTTTTTTTTTAATATACTTTTAGCTACATCAAACAACCCTAACATTAGTGATTTTTCTACGATGTAAAGCTCTTTATTTTCCATAGTTCCAAATAGAAATTAGCCATTTTAAGTTAGCTGGTGCCAAAGAAAATCATCGTCGCCTAAGCTTTAACTTAGAAACAGGAAATACGATCACCCGATATTCGCTTCATCTAAATATTTTTACAATAGGCCTACTGTTTGCTCTCTAGTCGCGCTTGTCCTATGGAAAATCTATGGAAAAAGAGCGGCTTAAGAAATATAACGGTAATGAAAGGATCGTTCGTTATCTGGACCTAAAATGCTTCTCCGGCATTTGCTTCGATTAATTATTCCCATGTTTGGCCTCGCCTAATACGTAAACATTGAGCGCGAACCGGAAGAACTTTCAATACTTTTAATCTTAATATAAAACAATTTTGATTGATTGTTGATTTTTTGTGATGTAAAAAAAAGTTGTGTGATTCGATTCTTTGAATAAACCAATAGCAAAGTTATCACTATTTTCTCTTTTCAAGGACCGGAATTACAGTGAACCCTTCAAGCAAAGTTGGTCAAAGGATATAAAAATAAATGGTCAGCAAACTGACACATACTTTCTCCCTTAAAACAAGAAAATCTACTATTAAAGAAATTTACAATCATCCCAAAAATGCATAACAAATTTTATCTAAATCGGTTAGCAAATAATTGAGATATCGGTTTTTGAATATTTGCCATGAGAATAACATTAGACAACGTATTACGTTTACGACTAATCGAAAATATCAGTTATCTCCGCAACCAGTTGACTAACCAGAGAGTAATAGAGTAATAATTCTGGATATTGGATTATTGAATTTTTCAAGCCAAGTTGAATAGTTGCAAATATGATTTCTTTAGAGCTTACAAATTTTATGAAGTATGACAAATATTAATTTTCTAAGACTTAAACCCATAGCTTCTTAACCAGATTTTTACAGACATGCAGGTGGTGTTATTTTGTTTGTTATATTAAGCAATAAAAACCATGAAATTAAAAAAAACCGTTTTTAGAGAAATTTGGATTTTTGTTGTTTTTATGGGGTAAATATCCTTAAAAATGAAAAATCGCCTGGATATATCATGGTTGTATACCTAAATGCCAAATTTCATTAAAATCGGACCACTGGTACGGTCTCTAGCTTTCTTTACGCACTCACACACACATACACTCTCTCTCTCTCTCTCTCTCTCTCTCTCACACACACACTCACACACACACACACACACACACACACACACACACACACACACACACACACACACACACACGAACGGACGGACACCACTCCGAAAACCACTTTTTTGGATACAGGGACCACTAAAACAAATATTTCCACTATCAACTCAAATTCGAAAATTTTTACGAAAACAATACTTTCTAGTAAAACTAATGATGTAGACGGAATCCATCTGAATCTAGATTTAACTGTAACTTAGAAAAGTATTAAACCAAGCAAGAAATCAGTTAGGGCTTATGCATATCTGCCGGATAAACGTAGCCCGGAGTATCGTAAAATAATTATCCTCTCCGAGCTGAAAGCACAACCCCCATGTTGTCCACTGTCCAATCCATCACGTTCACAATTATTCCCACAGACGTGTCAGTGCAAACATATTTGGAAAAACGGAGGTAATAAAACCCAACAGTCCATCAGTGTGTTGGCCGCACGCAAACCAATCACGCATTCCCAGATAGCTATGATTGACGTTGCCAGGTGAGGTCCATAGTCCATATGTGTAGGCGGACCGTCCTGTCATTGTCATCGGTCCCAGTAACTTTTGAAATTCAATTTACTGTAATTTAACATAAATTGGAGCCTGCATTCACTGATAATTTACAGCATTTATGTTTCATAATAACTGTAATTTAAATTCTGTTCAAATAAGTTCTATTAAAACACCTGAACCATGCCTGAACTAATAAAGTGATAAGTACAGTGGAGGGTGTGTTATTTTATATAATGTTATGTTATTATTATCATAATATTTGTCGTAATTAACAACCTCTTTATTGGTATTAAAATTGTTTAATATTAATGTCATTTAAATTTCATCACAACGCTTAAGTAACTCTAAAAGAATAATATTATAGGCTATACAGATGTAAATTAGATTACATAGTTCCTTTAATTAATAGTTTATCAATACTCGAACTAGACTACTTCAATTTTTAGACAGTAAAATTTATAATTGTCTTCTTTATACTAAGGAATAATAAGTTACATTTATAATGTTATATTGTACCTATGTATTACAGTATTCTCTTAAAAGTAAGTAATCCAGTGCATATATTGGAAACAATATTATGTGACCGACCAAGGGAAAAGGGACCTTAACTTCCATTTTTTCTAAATTGAGTTATTAGTATATGCTTAATCTACATTAAACAATAACAAACAAACTGGCGAAAGAATTTTGAAGATATCTTTAAAAATGCCTGAGTTATAAATGTTTGAATTTGAAATATTAAAAACATCAATTTTAGGAAATCGAGGTCTAAAGTTTTGCGAATTTCTAACCTGAATTTTTTGTTACTACTTACATTATTGGTTATGTTTTGTATATCATTGTGTCAGAAATTTAAATCAAAATATGAATCCCCCATTGAATTCGTGTCGACTGTTTGAATTTTTTGTCAAATGTTGTTTAAATAGATAGAAGTGATAAAAAAACAACGTTTTGAAGACATTTACATGATTAAACTAAAATTAATTTTAATTTTATACTCAAATAAGAATTCATTATTAAAATATCAACAAAATATGACATTATATAGGTGTCTTGAGTTTTTACTTTTCATTTTTTGACCTTCTAGTACATTTTTGTTTGTTTTGAAACTTCACTTGGACCAGGAGCTACGTCGACGACTACTTCTTTTGGAAGATCCTGAATATTTTCATGATATGATTCCTGGATCAGGGCTTAGCAAGTCCTGCATTTAATCCTCACAAAACTCTAGGATTTTCTTAACTTCAAAGCGTTGAAATAGCATGAGGGAAGTCAAGGTCCTTGTTCTCCAGATTGCAATGGTTTCGAAAAAGAATAATTTAACTATGTAAAAAGTTAAATTCAGGTGTAATTTGGTTAAAATAT
The DNA here is from genome assembly GCA_035578135.1 of Flexamia atlantica. Lineage (NCBI taxonomy): Eukaryota > Metazoa > Arthropoda > Insecta > Hemiptera > Cicadellidae > Flexamia > Flexamia atlantica. The sequence goes on from JAQJVK010000009.1 coordinate 41,119,220, forward strand.
TGTTTGAAAACTATATAAAAATAATTTAAATTTAAATTTATTTGTAAACATTAAGAAACAATAAAAATCAGATAATGTTTTTTGCCCCTATCCTCTAAAACTGCTGTCCTGTAAAATTTTGTCTGGGAAGATAAAAGTCCCTTTTCCCCTGGCGGGTCACATATAGCCTATATATATGTATGTTGACTACAATCATCCTACACTTATCCTTCACTCATATTCGCCTTAAAATGCCCCTTACTAGTGCTCTGCGCCATAATGGTAATAACGCATAAACGCAATAAAGCATGATGCGTGTTGTTTTATAAACTGGATATAAATAAAAGACGTCTTACAACACTTAAAATATATTTACACTTATACTGTACTCATATACAAGACGGTAAATACTCATATACAAGACGGTACATAAAAGATGGGAAATTGCGATCGATTTCGGTTGGCAACACCAACCATCATCAGACCCAATGAGAGACTCTGAGAGAGCCTGTGCATATGAGTGCAGTATAAGTGTAAATATATATATATATAAGTGTTGTAAGACGTCTTTTATTTATATCCAGTACAATAGTAATGTTAATTTATGAAATTTGGTCATAGTCATCGCATAAGAAACCCGTGCGAGGTAATGTGGAAACCAAACTGTTTGAGTTTGTAGGAACGATGTCAAATTTATGACCTCGGTAACAGAACCGAAAATCGCTAAGGCAAGTCTTGCAACGTGGAAACCATGGGCACTGACAGTAAACAGTGAGTTGTGCTCAAGCTGGTTTTATTGTGGACGGAAAAAGATTTTGGCCACGCACACGTCTGTGCCTAGTCAGCCAAAAATAGCGGAGCACCGTCCCCTCCCTCCCCCTGACCGACGGTAGCCTCAATATCACCTACATTACTATCTGCATGCTGCTTACATCACAGGAATTGCTTTGCGGTGTTCTCACAACTTTGAGCCAGGGATTAAGCAGACGTCAACATAACAATAATAAATTTAATAGCTATAAAATTAAATAGTACTTACTTGTCAGCAAATTGTTATAACTATAATAGTTTCTGTGCTTAGGCCAAAAGAGTTAAAGGAGTTAACATTTTGTTTTTGCTTTACAATTTCATTAAGGTACAAACTCATGAGTTTTCACAACTGCCTCAAAGCTTCTCTTTCAAAGGCCCAAATACCAAAAGTTTAACAAATGATTCCATATTTCATAAAATTACACGTTTACATATATTAACTTAATAAAATAGTTATTTAATGTTCTAATGACACTTGTTTGATGTGAATTGACAGTGATAATGATAATAAAGTGAAAAAAACAGCGAATAGTGGTATTTATAAGATGTTGAAGATAGTTACTTATGAGTTGTTGTGTTGACAACTGATCAACACTAACTACATTTTGTTTTTTGATATTATATGTACTCGGCTGTAAATATATGATGAATAATAATTTGATTTGATTACATTTGATTATTTTACGTTTTGAGTATAAAAAGGAATACCCCCGTTGCAGTAGACCTGCATATACTTTAACCCAACACGGCGAGATTTGACATGTTTTTATAAGCTCCATAAGAATGACATGGGGAATGATTATGCAGGTTTGCTGCAACAGGTATGATAAAACTGGTTGGTTTTAATACAGTGTTGAGTAGATAGAACTAGAAGAAGCCATTTACCAAGTTTTATCATGGTACGTTGAGGGATAAGCGAGATATAGAATTTTATTTATTCCCTGTAAGGTTAACATTGGAACAACCTTCTGTGCTTACCACTTTCAATATTTCGGTAACCAATGGACATAGAGCAAGGATTCAAGATACTAAATTGTTAGTTTTTTTGAGCTGAATTCAATGATGCCAAAAAATTTATTATATTTATTTTTGCACATAAAAACACAAAAAACCCATTTTTGGAGGGGTTTTTCCCCCTTTACCCCCCTTTTCGGTGGTCCGATCGAGCTGGTTCACGAACTCGTCCAATTGATTACCACTTTGTATGTCCGTACCAAATTTCATAAAGACCAGACCATTTTTACGGCCGCTATCGTGCTAACAGACATATATATATATATATATATATATATATATATATATATATATATATATATATTTATATAAATTCGAACGAATGGTGTTTTTTGCTTCTGGTGGCCCATACATATTTGTCTGTTAGCACGATAGCGGCCATAAAAATGGTCCAATCTTAATGAAAATTGGTACAGACATGTTAAGTGGTAATCACTCGGACGAGTTCGTGAACCAGCCCGCCTGGACCACCGGAAGGGGGGGTAAAGGGGGATGCCCCCTCAAAAATCGCTTTTTGAGTTTTTTTATAGAAAAATAAAATTTATCGAATTTTTGATGGCACCATTGAATTCAGCTCAAAAAACAATTTAGTAGTTTGAATCACTGCTCTATGTCCATTTGTTACCGAGATATTGAATGTGGTAAACACAGTACGTTGTCCCAATGTTAACCTCATGGGAAATAAATAAAATTCTATATCTCGGTTATTTCTCAACATATCTTGATAAAATTTGGTAAATAGCTTCTTCTAGTTCTGATCTACTAAATATTGAATTAAAACCACCCAGTTTTAATACACCTGTAGCAGCAAACCTGCATACTCATTCCCCATGTTACTCTTATGGAGCTTACCAAAACATGTCAAATCTCGCTGTGTTCGGATTGAAATATGTCGTTTTGCAATTGAAATTCACTAAGTATGCAGGTCTGCTGCAACGGGAGTATTTACTATTACGACACATGTAAAAGTTGAACTGCATTGTAATTGCATTTATGAAGACCTCTATGCGTTTCATTCTTTTAAAAGTAAGACTCTTTACAGGACATGTTAATAACTGCTAAAAATCTATGGAATAGAATTTCTAAGTTGTTGAATACTTAACGCTTCATGATTTGTAGTTTTTAAATATTTAAATAAAACTAGGGGCAAAGGCCCCTAAAAACAATTTTCAAAGCTGGATATTTAATGTTCCCTTCACACTCACGACTCAGTAACAGTTTGACGAAATTAAACGCTTAAAGTTTGATGCTAAAGATATTTTGACCTTTGCTAGTATGTATCGGAATTTTAAGAAAGGGCATTACTTCAGTAAAGTAAAGGGCTGAAGTTTTTGGAACAGTGGCGCTTATCCGCCGTTATCAAAACAAACTCAGTTTTACAATTAAACATATGGACATGGTTATTCTTAAGGTTAAACACAGACTGCAGCACTTAATTTATTTCTCGAAGAAATTCGTGACATTTAACACAAAAATGTACACAAATGTCGTATGTAGCCCCCACCTAGTTCAAAGAACAACATATTGGACAGTTAAAAGGTACTTATTATGGAAATAAAGCATAAGTAAGCAAATAAATAAGGATTAAATCATAAAATGGTCTCCCGTTGACGACTCCACGCTCCACGATGGAGTTCATAAGGATCTGTGATTTTTTTTGTAGTGCAGCACACTCTGTTGTTCCTCGGTCAAAATTACGACCATTTCCGACCGCGCATAAAACTGGTAGACCTGGGCGTTAAAAATAATGAATGAAGTCTTCTCTGTACCTATAGCCTGCGCTTTTTCGATTGTGTAAATGTTACGAATCACTTGGCCTTAAATCAGCATCAGCTACTACTACATGATACAATGTAAAAGTATCAGTCGTATTTAACATGGTGTAAAGAAAAAAGAATCTTTTTTTCTTTACACCATGGTATTTAATTCCTCTTGCTTTTTAAGGTTAGGGTTCTTAATTATAAAAAAACAGAAAATCTAAAAGTAAAAAACTGTCATGTGTTATAGTACGTTCAACCTATTTTGCAGTATTTTAAATAAACCATATTATGTCAACATCTAGCCTGTGGTTTAAATACCAACACATGTTTTAATGTTAACAAAGCAGACGTTTTTACATTACAATGATTTTTAAATGGCAGATATTTAACGTTATATTTTATTTTCTGATAAACCTAAGAAATTCCAGTATTTTTCCCGAGTCCCTGGCATCAAGACCTCCTATTTGAGCCCTCTCCCATTATCTTGCGACTTGCCAAACGTCCACAATTAATTTCGGCGCACAAATTTCTCTTACATATATATTTATATCGATCATTTGGCATTAAATCGGCATCGTTATAACGTAAGCAAATCAAACGCACTTAACTCTTTATAATTTTAAATAATAAATATATACTCAAACCCATAATTAAAAAGTCTGAAAATCTTAAAGTTAAAATATTTATTTGTTATAGTACATTGAACACAGTTAGCTGCCTTTTTGAAAAAAAAACATATGTCAACATCTAGCATATGACCAATATGGCTTTGAATCAAGCATCAGCACCACATGTTTTAATTTAAACAAAGCTGACGTTTTTAGATCCCTATGCTTTTTAAATGGCAGAGCTTTTACGTTATTCCTCGTTTTCTATGAATTTCAAGCAATTTCAGTATTTTTCCCGCCATCAGGGAATAGAGACCTTTAATTTAAGCCCTCTCCCATCTTCTACTACTTACCAAACGCCCGCAATTTTGATGCAAAGAATCGCCTTACAAAATTTAATGATGGTAATTTTATTCAGAGAGAGACAACGGCAAAAAATCAGCTGACATTTTTTCTCTTTCCAAGGAAAACAAAAACCTTCGAAAACTTTTACTATAAATGAAAGAAAAATAACCAAAACTAAAACATTACCAAACACTACTTTAAAACTTTTTCTGATCCAAGTAAAATTTATTTTAAACATGTATTCATGTTGAACTCTTTCCAATTTTTTAAAGTTTGAAATTCAAAGCTTTAGTATCGTTTCCCAGGGAAAATAAACTATGGTAATATGCCTGAAGAAACTGTTTTTATTTTGATTAGATAAATAAATGTTAAATTCAAACTGTCCATGCTTTTGTATAGACATAAATTAAAATAAAGTTCCTCATTCAACCGCTTTGTTTTTTTTCAGTAACAATAATTCTTCCTCGAGATTTCAGCCAGTCTTAACTTTTAATGTATTTGACTTTAAATGCCACCAGGAGGCCGCATCTCAAAATGTTACATAATTATATAGTAACCACTTTTTTTACTTAAAGGTAACAATTTAATTAATAGTTTCGAATGGTCAATACAATTGGAATACAAATTGATCATCGGTTATTTTCATCAGTTATTTTATCGTAAAATTTCAATTATATGGTTGAATTGATTTGTTAAGATTGTAATTGAAATAAGTAAAGGTAAAGTAGAAATCGGCCCCATGGGCTGCTTCAGAATCTGTTTAGGTTTGTGGAGTAGGATAACATGTGTTTGTGAAGTTGAGATCGACGATACACGAGTTAAAATGACAATTCACAGCTTCTCAAACAAACTTGAGATCTTCAACTCGTACGTATGACTCAGCCAGGTTAAACTGGTCTTGGATACGACTCCAAGGCAGCAACGGAGGGCAATCCATAAAACTTTATCTGTTACTGTACATTTGGCGTGCTTTTCCTTTCCTTTCAGAAGCTTCCTGTTGGTTTACTGGCGTTATCGAAATCAATGTTTCCAATTTGCTCCGCCGCATCGGTAAATGAGTCGTGTACGATAAGTTTTTATCCACCTCTAAATCCATTTATATTATTAATTCTTACATATTTAGTAATATTTACATACTTATGTATATTTGGACGCCTCATGGCACGGCATTGATGGGAATATGAATGAATGTGTTTCCTCCAAACCAGCAATGTATGTGGGATACTTCTTATAAGGGAATTAGTCATCGTAGGAACGTAAGACAGAATAATCCTATTTCCTATCACTCAGTTAATGCTATTATTAAAATCAGTCAAACTACCAATTTTTAAAATGTTAAGTTAGGGATATCATCATTTAAACTTAAAGATTATCTGTAGAGCCGCGTTCGCTCTCTTAGCTTGCTGTACAGAAACGGTTGTGGGTGGTAAATTTTGCCTGAATGTTCTAGCCTGTAGCATAGGGGCTCACCCTTATCTTTATTTGATAAGGCTCACGCACAGGTCCAAGACTGACGATTTCGAAACGTTTAAGATTCAGGATAATACAAGTAATCCATCCCTTACAAAATTGAAATTTTGGAATCTGGTCCTTCGAGCGATTTTCTTAGTTATTGTTTTATAGTATAAAAGTTTCATCTTTGCTCGAATATTATGATCTTTATATTACTTAATAACAGTGTACCAACTTAAATAATGCAAGTTTCAAGTACATGAATTAATATTGTGCTATCAAAAGAACATACTCAGTCATTAACGAACTTCCAACAGGATACTTAAAAAGTTTGTTATTGCTATACACTAAACAATGCCTTTTAAAATCACTTGTGTTGCCTGAATTCAACTCAGGTGGTATTTATGGTTGGTTTATGGCGGCATTGAAAAATTTGCTCTTTTAGCGGATAACCTGATTGGCTGCCGTATCCTTAGTGGCTACCTTGGGTGGGGTGCTAATAGAGGAGAGTGCGTCAAGAGCGGATGGCTAATTTGTTAGTATGTTTCTTATTCAAACGAAAATCATTTTGTTTTTTCTCCTATGTTAGTTTAATGTTCATTTTGTATCTTATAGCTATATATTAATTGTTGAGGAGGTTAAGGAGGACGAAATGGCCTTGTTGGAAGTAGCCATGTAGCTCTACTTTGACGGTAAAAATCAAGAATTTTTCATTTTACAGTATTTTATTTTAAACTTATTACACATCAGTAATACATATACCGAAATACTGCATCGTAATACACACCTCGTCAGGTGACAAACAACCGAATGTATCGGTAATGTTAAGGTCTAGGCAGATCATTTTTCAAACGTCTGTAACTCGGGTGCGTTTAGCGTTCTACGTATATTCTAGGAAATCTAAATGTATCTTTGTGCGGTCTGAATGAAACTTCTATTTTCTGCGCTTCGCTCGAGACGTCACCCGCAGCTCATCACTCATCATCAGGGCTTCTGTTTTCTCATATTTTCTGATGAATTATTTTGGGTGCTGTCGACCCGACAAAAGCTCTTGTTTTCTGCTGTCATTGTCACTACCAGAGACCACTTTCTTTAATATATTTCGTATTTAGGTACTCTGGTAAAAATTCTTACATTTACTTCTAAATCAATTTCATAAATCAGTTATTGCAACACTCTCTGGAAAAGTGTTTAGCTTTTTGTCCTAGACCATTGATACCATTTGATCCTTCTCTGTGGTTGAAGTCGAGAGTTAATTTTTTTCGCTTTTGTTGTTGTTGCGCTAAGTCTCTGTTATAGGTCCTAATGTTAAGCTTAGTTAATACATTGTACTGGAAATTTGTATGTATGATTATAATAGGGCCTTTGGAATAAATACATAATTAAATAATATCTGTCCTTCCACTTATAGAGCATACACGATTTTATGTATTCCATATCATCCTTCACTAATTAAATTATAATGGGATCAAAAAAATAACCACATTAGATGTGATTTTAACGATATATATATATATATACCCCAGTGTAGTAAACATTCATGCGAATACCATTGTAATTTTACCAACTAAAACCAAGGATTTCCTGATCGAATTCCAAACATCCCTCGGCTGCCACTAATATTGATATATCATTTACATTTGTTATTTTTGGGATTATAGCTTAAGTGTTGATACTCTATCATCCCTTCTAACTATGAGAGAAGGCTCAAGCTTTTAGTGCTTATGTTGTAACACATAAATATAATTTTTATTAAGAATTGTTATTTCGTACCTACATTGTAAGCCTATGTTTCATGTTAGGCTTACAAACGGACTGTATCTGCAGCGAACCTGTGTATCCAGCAAATGTTTGGTACATAGTAAGTAATATTACAATATTACTACTGAGTGATTCATAAGATAATACCAATAATCTACTGAGTGATTAATACAGGTTATTGATGATTAATGTACGTATGTGCATAGCATTAACAGAGGTGAGTTTCTTTTAGATTTAGAAAAATAAATCTTATATAAACACACAATTGTAATATACAGTGTACAAATAGGGTTAAAGGGGTGTATAACTCAACCTAAACTTTTTCGAATATATTTTTCCGACGATATATTTTTCTATTCTAATCGAAACACTAAAAAGTAACGAGCACCTACGGTTACATCGGCAGCAACCCGTGAGACCCATTGTGTCGACGCAGCCCAGATGGGGGACATTCAGTGAACCTACACAAAAAGACCATTGTTCAGTTTTAATTACTGTTACCCAGGAATTTTGCTCCACGCGGCTAACGGACAAACGTAAATGATAAAACGTATTCTCATCGGATATTGTATAAAAAATAATTCAAGTGCGCTCGGTTGCCGCATCAGTAGAATTTCCCTCTCGACCAGTAAAAAGGAGGTAGCCTTCTACAGTTGCATAAATTATGGCGCTGTTAAAGATAGATTATTTTTCACCACACTTCTATGATATCACCTGTTTTCATTATGTATTTATCACCTTCACAAAGTCATCATTAATTGGTGACTGCGGAAAAATAAAGTTTACTATGGGAAAGTGATGTTAACTATCTTCTTCCATTTTTCCGATATAAAGAAATAAATAAATCTGTTTTCAATGGTGTTTACTGAAAGATATCATTCAAAACACGTATGAAAATGTTTTTCATATCCTGGACCTCAGGGAAACATATCGCATTTCAAACGAATGGCTTTGAATATGCAAATTCCCGCTTTTCACTCTTTTTATATAACATACTATTACATTTCTCTTCCTTCATGTATAATCGGTCTTCATTATATAAAAAAAGATAATCACGGGAATTTACGTTTATAACTATACTAGAAGAGCCCATGGCTTCGCTCACGATTAAAATTAAACATACACTATCACCCATGAATTATATAGTTTTGCTTTCCCATTTATTTTTCTTATTGTAAAATCTAATGTATCTTTGAACTTCTTTGAACATATCAAATGTACTTCCATAAAGCAAAAGTTTTTAGAAATTCGCTCTTAGTACGCAGGTCTGCTATGACGGGGGTATTATATTCCTGCATAAGGTGCCTGTACATAAAAAATGTGACCATATCCAACGCCCCACCGACAAAGCCCCAAATGGTGTTGCTGCCCTGGGTAGGCTCATGCCCAATATCGGTGGTCCTTCCTCTTGCAAGTGCGTTTTGCTTGTGTCGGCTGTCCAGTCGATCTTGCTATCAGGTGAAGAGGATTGCGCTCACACACTCAAGAGGCCAATTTACAGAGACGAACGCCAAGAAGCATTTATGGTCGTTTCTGCTTAACGCACGGTACCTGAGCTTGCTCTGATGATGATCATGGGGCACAATATAAGGAACGGCACCCTTGGCTTTTTCGACGGCACTTTGAATCTGCTCGCTTATGTCACCCTTAATTAAAAACTTTATTATGCACCCCCGTCGCAGCAGACCTGCGTATTAGAAATCCTATTTATTTCCTTCATGAGGGCATACGTGTTAGAGGAACCAAAGAAGATAGCTTGAAATTGTATTCACTGTAAAAGATCATTTTCTTAAGGTTTTAGGGTCTACATTGAACAAAAAATTACAATCCACTCAGCAATTATTAAAAAGTGCTGTCTTACGTTTTTAGACTCTATATTGAGCAAAACGTTTGAATGAGCCGACCCGGCAATTTTTTTAAAGTGCTGTAGGTAAAATTAATTCTTTACAGTAGCACACTCTTCCTCTTTAAATAGCAGTTAGTTGTCATAAAAAAAGTCCTTCAAGTATAAGTGATCAGTGATCACTGGAGTCCTTCGGTAATCAGTTATTTATTTTATGTTATACTACATATCAGCATTTTATATAGTGTATTGCACTTTGAAAAAATGCAAAAGTCTATTTCATTGACCACCTGGCACCACGTAACAAATCTTCATTTTAACAAATACAGTTAAATAGCAGAAAGAAATACCATTAATTTACATCACCTGTTTTAAATTTTACTTTCATATGTTTTGTTAGTAAACAAATCTAACTCAAATTCTTTAAAAATCCCTGACATGGGTACCTTTAAGACGGTCCCAGGGCTAAGCCCTGAAAGTTATCACGAAATTGAAGGTGTATAAACCTACTCCATGAAATTCTACATGTATGTACCAAGTTTCGTGGCCATCGGTCCAGCGGTTTCTGAGTTTATCCGTGCCAACTATATATATATATATATATATATATATATATATATACTAGAAGAACCCGTGGCTTCGCTCACGATTAAAATTATACATACACTATCACCCATGAATTATATAGTCTTGCTTTCCCATTTATTTTTCTTATTGTAAAATCTAATGTATGTAATGTATCTACTTCTTTGAACATATCAAATGTACTTCCATAAAGCAAACGTTTTTAGAAATTCGCTCTTAGTACGAAGGTCTGCTCCGACGGGGGTATTATATTCCTGCATAAACTGCCTGTACATAAAAAAATGTGACCATATCCAACGCCCCACCGACAAAGCCCCAAATGGTGTTGCTGCCCTGGGTAGGCTCATGCCCAATATCGGTGGTCCTTCCTCTTGCAAGTGCGTTTTGCTTGTGTCGGCTGTCCAGTCGATCGTGCTATCAGGTGAAGAGGATTGCGCTCACACACTCAAGAGGCCAATTTACAGAGACGAACGCCGAGAAGCATTTAATGGTCGTTTCCACGGTACCTGAGCTTGCCCTGATGATGATCATGGGGCACAATATAAGGAACGGCACCCTTGGCTTTTTCGACGGCACTTTGAATCTGCTCGCATATGTTACCCTTAATTAAAACTTTATTATGCACCCCCGTCGCAGCAGACCTGCTTATTAGAAATCCTATTTATTTCCTTCATGAAGGCATACGTGTTAGAGGAATCAAAGAAGTTAGCTTGAAATTTTATTCACTGTAAAAGATCATTTTCTTAAGGTTTTAGGGTCTACCTTGAACAAAAAATTACAATGCCACTCCAGCAATTATTAAAAAGTGCTGTCTTACGTTTTTAGACTCTATATTGAGCAAAACGTTTGAATGAGCCGTCCCGGCAATTTTTTTAAGGTGTTGTAGGTAAAATTAATTCTTTACAGTAGCACACTCTTCCTCTTTAAATAGCAGTTAGTTGTCATAAAAAAAGTCCTTCAAGTATAAGTGATCAGTGATCACTGGAGTCCTTCAGTAATCAGTTATTTATTTTATGTTATACTACATATTATCAGCATTTTATATAGTGTATTGCACTTTGAAAAAATGCAAAAGTCTAATTCATTGACCACCTGGCACCAAGTAACAAATCTTCATTTTAACAAAAATACAGTTAAATAGCAGAAAGAAATACCATTATAATTTACATCACCTGTTTTAAATTTTACTTTCATATGTTTTGTTAGTAAACAAATCTAACTCAAATTCTTTAAAAATCCCTGACATGGGTACCTTTAAGACGGTCCCAGGGCTAAGCCCTGAAAGTTATCACGAAATTGAAGGTGTATAAACCTACTCCATGAAATTCTACATGTATGTACCAAGTTTCGTGGCCATCGGTCCAGCGGTTTTTGTGTTTATCCCTGCCAAATAAATAAATAAATATATATATATATATATACCAACATCCTCTTTTATACTTATAGATATATATATATATATATATATATATATATATATATATATATATACCAACATCCTCTTTTATACTTATAGATAGCACCGCAATAAATCCAATATGTACCTATAACTCGCAGATCATGCTTATTATTTGTGTTTTTTTGCAACATTAATTTTAAGTACTCTGTCTTAACTATCCTAGCCTTCTATATTAACTTCATTACAATCAAAAACATCCATACTTAATCGGCCTCTTGGTTAAAGTTGTGAGTTATGTGTTTATTTTCTTAATTAACAATGGCTTTCCGGTAAAAATAACACATTTAAGAAATTATCAGCACATTTTAGTATTTGGTGCCCTTGTAGCGTAATTTTTTCGGGTTATTTTTACGTATGTTTAGAAGGCATTTGAACAGGAGTTTAAACTACACCGACCGGTTGAACGTTTTTAACAATCAAAACCCAAGCAAACGCTTCCCTTTGTCAGTTCCCGCTTCGTGTGGTAATGAAATCAACACGCTGAGAGTTCCAACACTGAAATAATATCAAAGGGCTTTCTACCCAAATATAATTATCGCTTCCTCTTCATCGAACTGCTCTAGAACGGTCGAGTAAGGGAATAAACGAACATCTCGTCAGCGCAACGTGGACTGGCGTGGTATTCACCTCATAACCAAATCAAAATAATATCAAGTGATATATTGAAAGATTAAGAACAAAAGCCAGAAAGAATTCCTAGTTGGAGCTTTTATCAAGTTTGGAATATCAATCAGATGTCATTTAATTTTGATATTTTTTCTGAGACAGTCATAAAAAGATGAACTATCAGACTATATTATATAAATTAACGTTCAACTAATATTGTAGATGCTTTCAATAATGAGCAAATAATACAATAGAACAACATATAGAACATTCTATGCAATTACACATCAACAACATCTATGGCGACGACGACGACGACAACGACAACAAATAAAACTGAAAAGAACCACTACAAATTCTGATGCCTTTATAAATACAGTAATTTAAGAACCGTTAGACTAAAATATAACGATAAATATTTCAAATCAATTTATAGGCTTAAAGATAAAATTAAATATCTTAAGTAAGAAATCAACGTGCAACAATCCCATAATACTACTACATTCACATCATTAAATTGTACAGTTAATTGCAATTGAAAAATCTTTTGATCGTTGGTGGATCGAATCATATTACTTCCTGTGGAAAATGTAAAGATATTAAAAATAAAGAATGAAATAAAATGCCCATCGACCTTATTTGTGACCGAAACAAATGAAAAGATTTTATTGACTTTCCTAAAAGCACCAGTTCCAAGGTTTAAGAATGAATGTATTCATTGTTTTATTTTCCCAACCCATTTTCAAACACATGTAGTCATCCTCCAAGTCATGCGGCGAGGCTTATGAAGCTACAGACAGGTATGATCCGAAAAATCAACTGTTTTTGGATTGTAGGTTATATAGCTCCCAATGTTACAGTCTGATCTTCAATTTCTGTTTCAAGTTTGATCTTTATAAAAATTGTAAGAGATCGTCGCAGTAAGAAGGGATGGAGCTGCACCCAGTGAACACAAGGCATGGGATTGTAGTTTTTGAAATTACGTCAGAGGAATTGCAGGGTTTGACAGCGGCCCTCTAACTCTCCTCCTCAAAATAGTGTGCCACAAATTATATAGACAATAAAATACTCTTACATGGAGTCTGCTACCTTCATAATATTATTTATTGATTTTAGTAAATTTTTGATGCAATCTTTTCATCATGTTCTGGTACAGATCTGTTCAGCCCATAAGTCCTGTGGGATGCGCATGCGCAGTGAAGATTTCCCCTACCACGAGTCTCGGTACAGTCAAATTTCGAAATAACTCATCTGTCAAAACATATGATTCTTTGTTTGCAACAATATCTGTTATGTTTTCATAGGCCATGTGGGATTTTAAGTTGACCTTACACAACCGATGAAGGAAAAACAGTTTTGGGGGTGTTCTCCATCTCTCTCGTACTTCCACCCCTACAAGACTTCCAGGCTGAATATATCTGTATGTTGATGATTTACTCTATAATTTTGTAAACGGGCCTACACAAAAATAATAAGCTTTTTCAGTGATCTCGTTTAAATTGAATTTCATGAGGCAGTCTTATGCATTTCTATTTTAAAACTAGTTAAAGGTAATTATAATATGAACCTAGACTTTGTAGTTAACATACAATTCATGAGCCTGAGAAGTAAAGCTGATTTAAACTTCAGAATAGCCGGCTTTTGAAGTTTAATAACTTTTAATTATATTTCTTTTCTAATTTTAGTTTATAATCACCTCGTCTCTTTTACAACCGACTACAAAAAATTTATTTCCGTTTTAAAGGAAAATTTGCAACTTTAGCCGAGTTTATCTATCTCAAACTAAGACGAAATTATACTTCTAGAAAGACTTAAAAAAAATGACAAACTCGCCCGAAACAAGTGAATTTAGGCGATGATTTGCTTTTTTCAATGTCCAAATTTTCATTTATACTCATGGTTATCAATAATTTTGTTGAATGTTTTTGTCTCTTTCTTATGTTGGTCAGTCTTTTTTTTCAAATAAATGCTACCTTCTTCACATTTTAAATGTATTTATTTTTTCAGTTATTTATTTTTTAATAAACCTTTGTATATTTTTTTGGAATACACATTTTGAGGGCCAATGATCTGTTTGGTTTTAATTGTTTTAATTTAAAGTCCGAAGATGAAGGAGAAATTCTCAGTGTAAATTGAAACAAAACCTCTTGTTATATATTTTTAAAATTACCTATGTTTTACATTATGAACAAATAGTCAAGAGAAAATTGAGGTAAAGGATGTTGCTGATCTAACAGTATATTTTTTCCATAAAGAACATTATTTATGTATAGATAAAAGTTTAAATATAATAAATCTCAACTGTGAAAGTAAAATAAAAACTAAAAACATGTAACAAATAAAATTTTCTTTTTGTAAAAGTGACTTTGTTACCTTTTTATAGAATTTCCCCTACAGGGAAGAAGCTGTTATAACTGACGCCAATTCTTGGGGCCCAGTGCGGTGGATGCGCGGCAGCAAAAACGGCTAGTCCGCATGCGCGACAACGCGTCGCGAGAGCGCAGCACTGTTATTCTACTCTCAGCCGTCAACAATAGCGTGTCATTACATGTCGTCCTAAAAATATTGACCAACGGAACATTGATTCTTATTGACGATTAATGATCTGTTTTAATTCTATTCAATTATGTAAAATATTTCATTAGTATTTATTAAAGCGTCTTGATACTCTGAACAACGATTGACACAGAAGCAGTAACTACGTGCGAGCTGCCGAATATACGCAGCCAGGCTAGTACACTGTCGGCCGCCGCTGCCACTACTACTCCCCTCTCCACCCAGCCTACCCACTCACCGCCCCATGCGCGGACTGGGCCCTAAGAATTGCCGCCAGTTATAGAGTAGTACTCATGGTAAGACCTAAGCTCGAGACCATGATAACTTTTCGTTTTGGGGCCCCCAGAAGCAAAAAACACTATTCCTTCATTTTCATATATATAGCGGGTGTCCCATAATATTCCCCCCCTAACTTTTTCCTATATTTTTTCAAATATCAATGCCACACCCCCCCAAACAATATTGGGTAGTTAATACTTCATTTTGAAGGGTACCCAATTTTGGCCGCCATCTTGGATCCACCATATTGGATCCAAAATAATTTTTCAAATGTAAAAGTGGTGTTGTGACCCATAATTTCGAATTAGCTTTTTCACTGATTACAATGCCGCAATCCGTTTTTGAATATCTCAATTTGTTCTCAAGATATGGGTAGTTTAAATTAATTTATTTTCATCCAGTTGAAACATAAATTGATAACCACCACAGAGAAGAATCTAACAGAGGTCGCTTTTAAATGGGCCTTCTGTTGCGCCCAAGTACTTGCTAGTTACACTTAAATCCAGGTACAATTAAGTTACTAGTTACTAAGTTACATTCTGTTACTAGCTATAGTTAACTTAAATTATGAGAGGGCAGCGACGGTGCTGCTCTCTCGTGGCGTTAATGGTGAACTATTTTTTAATAAGTCCTCGACACCAGCGCTCGACACCAGTTGAGCGCAACATTAGATGATACCTCTGTTTGATTCTCCTCTGTGTAACCACAAAATAATGCTAGATAGTGACGAAAAACCACCAACAGTATTTTTTGAGCAATTTACACTTAACTTTCCCCAGTGTAAATTTTTTTGCCGCCATCTTGGATCCGCCATTTTGAAATGAGGTAAGTTATTTCAAATATGAAGTTGGTATTGTGGCCCATCATTTCAAACTAGTTTTTTACGCCGAATTCAATGCCGCTACCCGTTTTTAGCTGTAAAACTTGGTTTTTGAAAAATTCATATTTTTCAAAAGTGTGTGTGTGTGTGTGTGTGTTTGCGTGCGTGCGTGCGTGTGTGTCTTTAAGCACGATACCTCACGTAAAAATGGTCCGATTTTAATGAAATTTGGAATATGGACGAGTAAAGTAGTAATTATTCGGACGAGTTCGTAAACCAGTCCGATTAGACTACCAGAAGGGGTAGTAAAGGGGAGTAAACCCCCAAAAATGGGTTTTTTGAGTTTTTTACATATAAAAATAAAAATTATCAAATTTTTGTTAGCACCATTGAATTCAGCTCGAAAAAACAAACAATTTATCATCTTAAATCATTGCTCTATGTCCATTGGTTACTGAGATACTGAAAGTGATAAACACAGTACGTTATCCCTATGTTAACCTTATGGGAAATAACTTAAATTCTATATCTCGCTTATTTCTCATCATATCTTCATAAAACTTGGTAAATGGCTTCTTCTAGTTCAGATCTACTAAATATTGAATTAAAACCACCCAGTTTCAATATACCCATAGCAGCAAACCGGCATACCCATTCCCCATGAAATTGTTATGGAGCTTACACAAACTTGTCAAATCTCGCTATGTTGGATTGGAATATGTTGTTTTGCATTTGAAATTCGCTGAGTATGCAGGTTTGCTACAACGGGAGTGTTTAAAAAAAGTTTCTAATGAGACGTTTGAGTCATCCTAGGAAGAATCCATGGCAATAAACTTAAAAAGGTACACAATGCAACGAACACAACAAAATAAATTCATTTTCAATTTATTTCAGAAGTTTTTCTTCAATGATATCTCCTCTACGTTGGGCATGACTCAAGGTAAATATAAGAAATAAGAGTTCCTAGGTTTTTTTATAACACAAAAAGTTTTTAATAGCCTACATGACAAAAAAAATCGTTTTAAATACAAAAAAACACAAATATTTTAAACAATTTTTTTTTACTTCAACTGCAACTACTGGTCACTTCCACCTACTTCATATGGAAGTTCAGGAAGCAATCCTTGTTTCTTCCTAAACATAAATGTACATTGCACTTAATGCAATAAAAGTGAGTTTTTCCTTTGCATTTAGGAAATTTGCATCTGGTGGTGCCAGTTTTCTCGTAAGAACGAGACATCAAAGGTTATTTCAGACTGCAATATTTGCCAGGTCCTCTCCTCAGGACATCGAAAAAAAAATCCAGCACATTTACTTACTTTTTTTATCTAAAACACTTTCATGGATATGTTTCTACATTACTAAAGTACAAAATAACGCACCAGCATTTCATGATAATATTTGAATGTATATCTGTGTATAACAAAAATATAACACCCGGGTCATGCCGTAAAATCAAGGAGGCTTTGCCCCTCCTGACCTGCTCCAGAAACGGTTCCTAAGATATTCAACAGACTGCGCTGAAGTTGTTATTTTAATTATGCTAAGATATCCTGTAGACAGAACACAGGGCCTTTGAGCATTCAACAATGATAACAATGATGGAAAAAAATTTATAAATTGCATGTCCTGTACACAGGACAAAGGGTCTGAAAGGGTTTTAAATGTTTGGAATTTGACAAAACTCAATAATTCCCTTTTCAATCAACGTCTATGCATCTGTTTTGCCTCTTTCTCTTCTGCCTTTTTCATCAATAAATACCACTGTAAAACAAACGTTTTTCTCATTATTTACTCTTTCCCTTTACTCCAGAGCAGAAAACAAAATAATTATGTAATTTTTAACTCTTTCAAGATTGGACTGTTGAAATTTTGTATATATCACTAAAATAATTTTGAGGGATTTCGAAATCCAGTTCCAGGAAATTCCGTACAAACACGACTGTTTTGAATTAGTTAAAAAACATTCTTATTGTGTGGTTTTTGTAGAACTATATTAGCCTTAATAGTCTTAAGATTGCATTATCTTGCCGAAACTGCGGAAATACTTGCAAAACCAATTTTAAGCTGTTTACGAAAATAAATTGTCATTGATTAGCCCAGACCAACTCAAGGGCTATAGATACAGTATTTTTAATTGATTGATAGTTTTACTCCTATTTCATTTTTTCATATGCAGGTTCGCTAAAAAGAGCAACTGCGCGATGAGATTAGATTTGTGGGTTCAACGGTATGCAAAAGACGTTTAAAAGGGCCGTTTGAATGCCTGAAACAGCGATTTTACTGCAAAAACTGCCATTGTACGACTATGACAATTGAAATCAATTGTGAACCATTTTTGCAGAGTTTAATTGAATGTCAACAGCCAATGAAACTCATCCCAAAAACTTAAGTGCACATCAAGTTAAGATATATTCCCTTATAACATTAAAACTCCCATTAAATTTGCCTTCTTTTAACGCTGTTTAAGGCTTAATACATAAATAACTTAAACTGCAGTTTAACAAATTATGCGCTTGTATATCAAACACACTGTACATACCATTTATATCTGGTTCATATAGGTACATATATTTTCACAAAACATACTTTCCATAGACTTATTTAATACTGATAACTTGAATCCGTAATGTATACATTTACTCGTTTTGCTATTATTGATAAACCTTTTAGATCACACGGCCATCGTTTCCAAAAAGAGGATATTAAGAATATAATAATTGCATCACCTTTTTGTTGTGAGAAGAAAAAGAATGATGCCATATTTCTGCGTAGAACGACTCATTTGGTAAATGTCAACCCATCTCGCCCTGTACCTTGTAATCTTCTTTGTTTTAAGCAAACAAAACATTTAAACGTCATTTTTTGTTTAAATTTTCTCAATCTGTTCTCTTGGATTATTTTATAACGTGACATTTAAATTAATCCATCTCAATTCTCAAGACTGCGTGAAATAAAATAAATTTAACTTTTGAACCATTCGCAGTTTAAGTTCGCAGTAATAATACCTACTTATTTAGGTATTATTTAGGCAATCTATAACCCCCTTATCAGGTTGACCTAATTTTTTGGCTAGTATTACTGATTGACAAATCAAAATTTTATTTAAATGTACTTTTGGGCTGCAACACAGCTTTGTATTTCAAAAAAGTTTTACTAAAAATGTTAAGAGTTTTATAAATTTATTTCTATAACAATTAGTATATAATGTTTAAAAGGATTTCTATGGTTTTTCTGATTTCCTTTTTTTATAAGATTCTATTACCGTAAATTTCATGGCAATATGTAAACCCTTGATGTCTCTAAACATTGCATGTCTTATTGTTATTGTCTTATTGTGAATCTTGTTGTTATCAGTTGCTCAAGGACCTAGGACCGAAAATTCAAAATAGATTTTGGAAACTCCTATCGGAGGGTGAAAGGAAAGTCCTCAACTTAATAAATTGACAAACTTGTAAAATAAATGGCGAACCTCGACGAGTTACATTTGTCATATTATGACTCGGGAAAGCCGAAGCTTTAAGTTTCGCATCGCCGTCTCATTTATCACAGTGAAGAGTTTTGACCTCGTTCGGACCGCTGCCGCTGCTCAATTTGTTCTGTTAATAATTTCAAAACTTAATGTTATAACTTTATGGATTCAGAATACCGGGGTATTCAATAATTATATAACTTTGTTAGTTCGCTGCTGCTATGCTTTAACTTCGGAGAGAGATTCAGTTTTCATTTTTGAGAAGCAAATTTCTCAAGTTATTTCCCATATGTCACAAGTCTAATCATACAAATAGATAAATATTTAAAATTAAAATCACACAGATAGATATCACTCTCCTTGTACACCTTGCCGTCCATGACACACATAAGTCAAATTTAGTTTTGACAAAACATTTGAAAAAGTGAGGTTATCAGGAGTCTATATAGCAGTTACTCGTATTTTTGTTCATTTTATTTGTGTAAATTATGAGAATGAAGGTACAGGTAGAGAGACGTTGTCTTTCCCTTAATCCGACACTAAAAAGCACTGGAATACCCTATTCAGCTTAACATACCAAACTTTTGCCTAAAAGTTTGGGGCTGATTCCTAGAAATATTTATGCTTAAGTTATAAACCGCAAAGTCGTTTTTTCGACAGCTGCTAATGATTTTAAGCCTCGCAAAAAGGTTGTAAGCCTATGAGGAAGACTAAAATTGTAAATTCTAAGATTCGTTTAAAGATGTATTTATTTGTGTGATTGGCCTGTTGGAAATAGTGTGTTTTCAACAATAGAATTAAGATATTCTGTACACGTAAAGCATTTGCATCTAAGAGCGTTACATAAACTCCGATTGCTCCTCTGTACCTCACTATTTTACTTTATTTTTATTTTAAGATTTTAAGTTCAAAATGTATGAAATGTTTACTATGCACTACTGCACAAATGTTGATCTTCAATACCCACAATACCTTGCTATGGTTAAAAACATGCCGCCATTACATCACATAATGGCAGCTTTTGATAAGAGGTAATTCTATTCAAGAAGCATATTCTCTACGACTTATTAATACTTAGAAAGGTAATTGTCATAAGATTGTATTGTTCTCAAGGAGGTAATTTTACTCGAGTTACTCTTTAAATTACAGGCGCTAATTATCTAAAAACGCGAAAGACACTCCCATTTTGTTTTAATTTTGATACTACTATTATAAATATTTTTTTTACGTTATGTACAATAAAAAAGTAGGGCCTAGTCTTTTTGTGTTTCCATCCCAGTCTTCCGCAGGATAAATTTAAGCCGCTCCTCATTAAGTTGCTTGAAAATAATAAAATTTTAAGAAACCATTTCGTGATATTATGCTATTAAACAATATTTACGTTTTTCATCCCCTTGAAAAATGTTTTTCATACATTTTTAGATGGAAATGCTGCCAATTTGAATTTTATGAACCTATATTGTTTGCTTAAAACAACACTGCCTTGTATGACATAAAATAATCCCCAACCCTTTCTGATCTATTTGATCTACTTTTTAAGGACAAATACCAAGTTTGCTTTCAAATTTAAACCTTATTTTAACTTTCTATTTGAATTCACCGTGATAAACGAATTAAATTGTATTTACCAGGCTTTAGCATGGATGAAATAGGCAACGCATTTACGATAGTATATTTATTTTATTGATGTTAAATTTTCACAAAGCCCAACACCCAAAAAGTATCTTTTAACTCAAATTGATAAACAATAAGGTGTACATCCTAGCCTATCCTACTAATATTACAAATGTGAAAGTATGGATGTTTGTGTGAATATCTGTCTTTCAACCACGTGAAAAATGTTGCAGGAATAGAGCCTCTATGTCAGAAAAGGACATAGGCCTATTCACTTCCTTAAAATCCCCTCGGGCTACGCCCCGTGAATGTCCTTAGCTTTGATGTTTACATTTTGTAAGGGTGTAAACATTCAAATACTGAATTGTAAACAAATTTGACAGTTCAAAGAGAAGAAGTAAGATCAGCTGTAATTTTTATCGTGAGCGAAACCACGGACAACTGCTAGTTATATGATGAATCTAAATTCTACACCAAAATAATTGTCAAATTCTACCAAAGGCTTATTTGGTATAGAGGGCGAGATTAAAAATCATAAAACACATCGTTAAGCACTTATAAATACAGCTCGCATTTTTAAGGTTTAAGTAAATGTTAAAAATAATTTTTCTAATATTTCACTTTTCCCGTTTTGGTTATGAGGCCTCTGTTTTCACCTTCATATTTAATTCAGTTCGTTGTAGCAATACCCAGAGCTGTTATGTGTTGACTACCATTGTTCAAAATGAACTCTGAGACACGATGGGAAAGCAAAACATAACAAAAATGCTGTTGGAAGTAGACGAAGGAAAGACAATACAATTTGGACGTGACTGCAGCAGAAGTTTAAGTAGTTTTGTTTTCTTCGGTTTCAAACATTTTCCCACCCAGGAATACTAAAAAAAGTTTTGAAAACTTATAATTTAAAAGGGAATACGTTTTAGAGTATTATGGATGGATGAATGAGAAATTTCCTTAATTTACAAAAAATAGTGTGCACAAAATACACCCTCTAGTTTCACTTGCTAACCAATGATAATAACAGATATAATTATTGCTGTAGTGAGTTTATTTAGTTTTAGGTCATTATTCTAATCTCTGTTGAGAAATTCCAGTATTTTTTTACTTTTTTAAGTAGTGTTTATTAGAAACCCTCACGTAAAACCTATGAAAGAATGTCTTAGAGGTAATGCCACTAATGAATAATAAATATAAATCAATTTGGATTTAGCAAATGTCCCGTCAATTGTAAGGTAAATACGAGTTAAAACAACGGTTAACAAATTACTGAAATAATTTAGGTAAACAAATGAAAGCATATCGTATAATACTTGTTTGCATGAACCACTTTTTGAACAAAATCTAATTCTACCCCCATGATATTCTTTGGTGTGTATACTTAAGTTTTACAAAGTTTACATATTTATAAATATACAGGGTGTTTACGAAAAACTTTTACAGACTTCGGGATATGGTTACTTACATCAAAACTAAGAAAAAAGTTCCTATAAACATGGGTCCTAAAATGCTCGGTTATCCGTCTCTCGGTCTGTATGTGTTTTTAACATGATTTTGCATAACTTTGTAACTACTAAAGATATCAACTTCAACCTTCTACATGCTGCCTAATGGGACCAATGTTGGTGCGGAGTATCAAGTTTCTACTTCGTACCATTTCAAAATGGCAGCCGTTTTTATATTTTAAAACTTAATATCTTAAAAACCGTAAATTTTACAGAAATCACACAGGAAACAAAAAAGTTGCGTAATTTTATTTCCTACAAAACCATTTAAAGATCATAAAGATCGAATGACAAACAACGGAGGTATTGTAATTTTTCGAACAAAACAATGCGAATATTTGCTGTAACTGTCATAAATAAGCATGTATTCTGTTAGAAAAATTGGAATAACTCCGTTATTTGTCATTCGATCTTTATGATCTTTAAATGGTTTTGTACTAAATAAAATTACGCAACTTTTTTGTGTCTAGTAAAATTTTCGTAAAATTTACGATTTTTAATATATTAAGTTTTAAAATATAAAAATGGCTGCCATTTTGAAATGGTACAAAGTATAAACTTGATACTCCGCACAAAAATAGGTCCTATTAGTTAGCATATACGTACCAAGTTTGAAGTTGATATCTCTAGTGCTTCCAAAGTTATGCAAAATCATGTTAAAACACATACAGACCCGACAGACGGATAACCAAGCATTTTAGGACCCATGTTTATAGGAACTTCTTTCTTAGTTTTGATGTAAGTAACCATATCCCGAAGTCTGTAAAAGTTTTTCGTAAACACCCTATATATTTATATATGTATAGTTACATTATATTAATACATTATAGTTTCTTTGCTGTGTCTGGAGAAAAATCATTGCCAAATGCTTAAGTTAAGCAAAACGAAAATCAATGCAAAACCTTTTTAACTTTACATCAAATAAATTAGTATAAAATTATTTGATGTATATCTCATACAATTATACATATTTAAATCACGAGCAATTATAATTTTTTCCATGTGGTCCATGATCATATCTATGTGATATGAGAACTATAAAAAGGAGAGGAAGTATAAAAAGCGCAAAACATGGTATAATAAAGGTTACGTGTCATGTAGAGAGTTGCCTCCTCAGTAATTGCAACACAGTTGCACAAAATCATGGCAATTAGGAACTCTATTATGACTGAACGCCTCTGCCGGAGTGTCTTGCCTGTAGGTTTCTGAGAGTTCGCAAAGGTTCTTCAGCCATTCTAAAAAGATGATTACGAATAATTGCCATTTGTTGTACCAATAATTAGGTTGTTACACAGATTATATAAATAAGACAAATTTAGGGAAAAAACAAACTATTTTGAAAAATAAAATATTACATTTATAACAAATTGTGAGTAATACTTTTTATCACGCTGCAAAGAAGTAACTAAACTTAGTAAAAATCATCCGAAATTCCATAATAGTCAATTTTCATAGTAGTCAGTTTTCTATAAGCAAACACAATACGACTGTACAGTCTATTTTAGTTCAAAGTCAGCTGGTTGAACTGTCAAAGTGAGGATTTCGTTTGTTTGGGTACGGAAAAACAATTTTTGGGTACGGTAAAGTAATTTTTAGATCCGGTAAAGGCAGCTTATCATGATTTTTTTATATAAGGAAATCGAGATTTTTCGCAGATCTCAGCTGTACGGTAACGGGCTATTTTCGTATACATAGTAATGAAAAAGATTTTATATCGCCTCCTTACAACAGTATACTTTTTCAAATTGCATAAATCAAATTTTATTAATCCTATTGTAAGCTGCTCAAATAAATACCAATTATATAATTAAAAAAGGGAAGAAAACTAACCATTATCCCTTTTATCTTCTTTAGAATGGTTCTCCCACCCTACCTTTTAGACGTATTAAACATAAGAAAAAGACAGATATTTGATATTTGTATATATTTTTTTATTTGTTTTAAGGTGTTTTGGCTTTTTTTCCTGTACAGCTTGAAAAAGAAAAAATTGAGTTTAGATAATATAATACGAGATAGAGTTTTTTAAGTTTCTTTTGAGTTGTAGTGGCCTAGAATCTGGCGAGTGCCAGGTGAAAATATACAAAAGCTACAGTTTCAACCCTTCAAAGACCATCCTAAGATTTAGCGGATGTTTAATTCCTAAAAGGAACGTTCGTGAAAATTTTCAAGTTCTCGGCCAAGAATTTTGGGCTGTGCGGTCATGGTGTAAGGAAAAAAGAAAGGTGTGTGCACGGTCAGCTGATGTGACGTAGTTGGGCTCACGCAACTAGCGCTTACGACGACTACAGTACAAACCAGTTAATATAACTCAATTGAAATACTTTGTATACGGTTTTAGTTCTCCAGTCAAACCGCTAGGTCCACTAGTTTCTCGAGCCCAACTACGTCATACCAGGTGATCATGCACACACCTTTCTTTTTTCTTTACACCATGCTGTGCGGTACCTGACAAATATATAGTCAACTGACAGTAACTCGCGAGTTCTCTCACAGAAAGGAATAACAAATGTTTAATAAATCATGATATCATGCAATGTACCATTTTATAAATTAACAAACGGGCTGATTTCTTGTAATCGTAAATAGTAATTGTAGGTACTCTTTAAGTACAGTATTCAATAACACCCTTAACGTGGGAGCGTCTCATCCCCAGGTTGATGAGAAGCCTTCTCCCCCCTATATAAATGTTTTCTTCAAAGGTTTAAAATGGTGTGAATCGGCTACCTTTGCCGACACATTCTTGTTTTGCAATTTAGTCATAGAAATAATGGAATTTCCTAATTAATTCATTATTAAACCCCAAAATTGGGTTCCTAATAGAGTTTGAATAGGAAATATCATGACCGGAAACTTGAACTCATCGCACCGTGCACTCGTCTTAATTCTGCTTGCCGATTAAGGACTCATAAAAGAATATGAGGCATATAAGAATAATATTATATAACACTGATACACGAATAAACGCACAGAGGAAATTCTCTACTAAACAATCTATACCCTAGTTTGATAGACAAAAACTATGAGGAGTGATAGACATATTTTTAGTGGCCGAACACCTAATTACTTATAAGGTTCTTAATGACATTGATGATCGGATCATTCATTTAGCAGTTAGACTCGAAAAAAAATTATTGTAGAAATAATAGTCTATATTGGAACTTAAAATCCCCTTCGTCCACGCAAACCCTGCTGGAAACCCCGTTGACTGTGGACACTGATAACCTAAATGGAATGCCCATGCGTGATTTCAAGATTTTACCTTGTGTACTTGAGGCGATAAATTTAATATATTGCCGTAATTTATTCACACATGTTGTTCCTAGTAAGTTGGAATTTTTATATTTGTCCCCGTTAAAATTATCGCATAGACCACTATTATCATTATATATTAAAATAGGAAGTGTATTAGTTATGTATTAAACTACTATTCATAGTTTTGAAAACAGAAAATGGCTGCCATTTTAAATAGTATAATATACCACTTTTTACCTTTTGAGAAAAACGCTCTAAAATCCTTTTTTAGAACGCATGTAGATTCTATAACGAATGTTTGTGCCATGTGACATGTCATGGTCCAAAGCTTATAGTTTCTTAGAAGCTGTGATAGTCAATTAGCCAATCAAGCGTTTAATGGCTTTATAATGGATAAGGTAATTATTTAAAACTAATTCTGTTGCATATCTTGGTTTCAAGGAAACCGCTGGTCTACGAACAGGGTTTGGCTAGCCACGTATTTTTATCTTAAGAAAGATTAAACTAATACATCAACTTGATTACCGCCTCGACAAGCAAACCACCCTTATTCTCGTGGTCTAAGCCTAGATGGAAAGAACGTATTTTTGTGTATCAATTACGTGTTGAACCAAACCCCAAAATTAAATTTCATCTCTAACACGGAAATAATACCCCCGTTGCAGCAGACCTGCATACTCAGCGAATTTCAAATGCAAAACAACATATTTCGATCCAACGTAGCGAGATTTGACATGTTTTTGTAAGCCCCATAAGAATAACATGGGGAATGAGAATGCAGGTTTGCTGCTACGGGTATATTAAAACTGGGTGGTTTTAATTCAATATTTAGTAGATCTGACCTAGAAGAAGCCATTTACCAAGTTTTACCAAGATATGTTGAGAAATAAGTGAGATATAGAATTTTTCTTATTTTCCCATAAGGTTAACATTGGGACAACGTACTGTGTTTACCACTTTCAACATCTCGGTAACCAATGGACGTAGAGCAGTGATTCAAAATACTAAATTGTTTGTTTTTTTGAGCTGAATTCAATGGTGCTAACAAAAATTTGATAATTTTTATTTTTATATGTTAAAAACTCAAAAAACCCATTTTTGGGGGGTTTACCCCCCTTTACCCCCCCTTCCGGTAGTCCGATCGGGCTGGTTTACGAACTCGTCCGAATAATTACTACTTTACACGTCCATGCCAAATTTCATTAAGATCGGACCATTTTTACGCGAGTTATCGTGCTTAAAGACACACACACACACACATATATATATATATATATATATATATATATATATATATATATATATATGAAAATGGACGAATAGTGTTTTTGGCTTCTGGGGACCTCAAAAAGAAAAGTTATGATGGTCTCGGGCTTAGGTCTTACCATGAGACCTATGGTAACAGCTTCTTCCCTATAGGGGAAATTCGCTAAAAACAAGAATATTTAAGATATTCATTTTAAAAATCAACTCCTTATAAATAAATAACTCAACATTTTATTAAAGTTACCTTGCTAGTCCTAACACATTACGTGTATCAAAGCTGACAAGTGCAAGAAACGCTCTATATTGTGCATGATTTCGGAAAAGCACGATAGATGCTCAGTTGTGGGATATTCCGCGATTTGTACGTGATTGTTTTTAATTTTTGAACTTATAAGCACAAGATTGAACAGATATTTAAGCTAATTACAACTAATTTTATAATACTAACAATCCTAAAGTAATATTCATTTTATGAGTTTGTTTAAGAAAACAAATATACGAGAAGGTTTAGCCGTCCCTTTTAGAAAAAAAGGAGCATTGCTAGGGCTTTCAATAGTTTTTGGCTTCAAATAAAATGTATACTGTACTAAGCCTTTGCCCCTATTTTCTGTTTACTGCTCAAACATTCTAATGTAAAATTTATTTATTAGCCTGTAAATAAAAACATCACGAGGTTTTCTTTCAGCAGTTAAAGTTTTTTTGTGTACATATTTTTCTTTGTTATTAAAAATTTAAATACCAAGTTTTGTTTGTTAAATACCGTACTGATTGGGAGTTCAAATTTTAATTTTTCATATAAAGGAAAAAAAGTAACTTAGTTTTAAATATTTTATTTTGTATTTTACATAATATTTTTCTGTGGACTATTAAAACGTTGATTTACTAAACGATCTGTTTTGAATTGTTTGTCCATTATTATAGTTACGTCGTAAATAACCATGATGATTGCAGTATAACTGACGCCAATTCTTGGGGCCCAGTGCGGTGGATGCGCGGTAGCAAAACGGCTAGTGCGCATGCGCGACAACGCCTCGCTAGAGCGCAACACTGTCATTCTTCTCTCAGCCGTCAACAATAGCGTGTCACTACATGTCGTCCTGAAAACATTGACCGACGGAACATTGACTCTTACTGGCGATTAATGATCTGTTTTAATTCTGTTTAATAATATAAAATATTTCATTAGTATTTATTGAAGCGTCTTGTTACTCTGAACAACGATTGACAGAGAAGCAGTAACTATGTGCGAGCTGCCGAGTTCAATGTCGGCAGTAACTATACGCAACCAGGCTAGTACAATGTCGGCCGCCGCTGCCGCTACTACTCCCCTCTCTTCCCAGCCTACCCACTCCCCGCCCCATGCGCGGACTGAGCCCCAAGAATTGGCGCCAGCTATAACAATCCTCAAGCTTTTTTATCTATTTACCTTTCACTACAACCCCCCCCCCCCAAAAAAAAAAACGATAGTTCCTCAGCATGAAGCCTCTCAGATATTTAGTTGTAAACTTTTATTCTAAAAAAAAACTACAACAAATCCGCGTAGCGTAAACACACTTTGATGTAGCAAAATCAACAACGTGTGGTGTAAATCCTGTATCAGCCGTTTTTTACAAATCAATAATCAGAGAATGGCTCGATGAGCGACGTTATTTACAGAATGCCGCCGACAAACATACAATACACGAGGGAGCTCGGCGGCTGTGGGCAGTCAATCAACTGCTGGCGACCGCAGACATGCAGTGACTTGTGCAAACTATGTTTGTATTGCTCTAACCGGTCAAGGAACTGAATTTATTTATGTTTAGCTATTTATGTTTATTCGATTATTTTTTACTATTCTTTAACAATATGAAAAATTAATATGCAAAAATTCTGAGCTAAGTCGATAGAAATTTTTAAATTATTTACTACTTGAGGGTCTATACTGGATCCATCAGGATGAGTTATTAGTAAATTTTTAACTTTCCCCATAGAGGAATAAGTTGATATTTGTCTGAAGCAATGTTAGTAAGGCATCTCTATTAATCTACATTCAGACAGTGAATCAATTAGATAGTTTTTTATAAATCACCACCTTATTATTCGTAATAATAGTTGAATACGCGGGAATGTAAGAAAGTTATTTTTTTTGTCGTGATAGTTAAAGGTCTGATAACCTAACAATATTTCATCAATCTTTTTTCCACTTTTTAATAAAAAATACACCTCGATTAAAAAAAACACCATCCATACCTTCAATCCTCGATGAGTTCACTTCAAAATTTAAAAGAAAATGATTCCATATACATTTGAAGTTAGAAAAGTTCTGAGTTATTATTATTGAGTTACCAGGACGAATGAGGTCAGTTAAAAAATAGTAGTTTATGCAACGATTGTATAATGAATGCCTTTAAGCCACGAGTGAGATGTAAGTTAGAACACGAGCGAAGCGAGTGTTCTAAATATCTCACGAGTGGCTTAAAGGCATAATACAATCGTTGCATACACTATTTTATCTACGACCAACAATATATGACAAAATTCCCCCCAAAGTTAAACAAAACTCATGACTTTTACTAATGATGGAATAGGTCAATTAAAATTTGAGGTTAGGCAAACAAGCAGACTGAACCATGAATCGTTGTGGAACAATCAGCTGATGGGATAAGTAAACTCAAACACGAATCGTAATGCAACAATCAGCTGATGTGCGAATTGCGTAATTGTTATTATGACACTACTTCCGTCAAATGCCGAGCTCTCATTGGTCTTGAACCAGTACTCTAAAGTGACTCCAGTACTCTAAAGTCGTCATTAGAGTACTGCTTGATTTTTGGTGTTTTAATGTATATCATTATAATGTTTATTGTAATACCATAATTGGTGCTTATTGCAATGGTCGTAGATAAAAAAGTTTTTTGACTGGAATATAAAGGTCTGCGTTAATATACCTACAATATCAGGTCTAATCCTGAGTACAAACTCACTCAAACCCAACCCAGCTTTTAATTCCTACTTACAAACATTAAAGGTAACTAATAAGTATCTATAAAATATATTACATTATTTTTTCCGTTTAATTATCACGGTTTCACCTCCGTGCGAGTTCTTTGATATGTCTGACTCTCATTCTGTCTGAATGTTTCATTACACTACTCTTATTATGTCCCGACTTTTCTTATGCCATAATTTACAGATGAATTACGCTATATAGACATGTAGAGGGAGTTTCACGTCAGTGAGGACAGACCGTGGATGTGGGTCGCTGCGGAGGGGCTCGTGCCAAATGGGACATCTTATGCCATCGGATCGCGACGCAAGGTCGTCTCGAAACGCACTCGCACGCGCACTCACTCTTCTCCCTCTAATGCATCCAGATTTCACTGTTTACAGAATGATTTTAAATATAATTCATGCCATGAATTTCGCAGCTGATTCATTCTGATTCATTCCCTATACAGATTTTGTAACGATTTTCTTGACATCTCCATTTTTTTATTTCTGAAAACCAGGCGATTCAGCAATTTTATTCAGTCCAGGATATACAATACTGTTTATGACGAGCTAACAAATAAATGTACGAGAGAGTATAAAAAAGTTATTTCTCGCTGGGGAGAGTATTTTGATTTAATTAATACTGAATAAAACATATTAACATTTATTGGACAACTGATAGTCCCCTAGCTCGTGCAGAGTTTAGGTAGTTTTTAGGTCTACACGGACCTTAGGTTGGACGTGCACAATCTGGTAATTGCTCAAGTTGAGATTTACATTACCTGATCCACACCTGTCTCAGCCTCTCATATAACCAGTACACAGCAACACCATCTTCACACAACAAATTCATCGAAATAAGGAAGAATCACTAGATCCCATTTTATAAATAGTCACCAGGCTGAATGTTTAATGATTTTGAAGGGGAGACCACCCAAAAAGTTTTATCACGATGTTTTCAAAAATATGCAACCATAAACAAACTGTAAAAAGTTAAAGGCGGTAGTTCAAATACTTATTTTTGGATCATTTTTATGTCCTAAAAAATAAGTCTCCCCTGATATGATAATAACAATGATTTTCAGTAGGTAAAATTATTTACATTTTGAATAACAGAGGAGCAACAACAATAAGAAACCATAAGGTATAACACACAAGTAATTGGTTATGTTCGCTTGGAGGTAGCCCAAAAGTCTCCCTCAATCGAGGTCTTTTATTGTTCCGTGCACTCATAATGTGTGCAGTCACTAAATGGAAACAGGATTTTAAGAGGAATAGTTCTGGGTTGGCCTTCGAAAATACTTTATTTTGTTCGGCTTTAAAGATGGACACTAAAATATTTTGAAATAAAATGTATTTAACTGAATGATTATATTCCGTCGAATTGCTCGTAGTTTGACGATAAGTAAATTTAGAAGAAAAATCTAAATATATCATCGTAAGAAATCTATTTTAAAAAGATAATTGCAATGGTATTCTAAAATTTTTATGGAAGCTGATAAATAAAAATGCTTATCGTGTTAGACTAGGTTGGATTTCATGAGATAGTATTTTAATCTTTCTGCCATGATGCGTTTGAAATAATACGGTAAATAAACCATGACAAATCTTCGTAAAACTAATAATGCATAACATTAATATACGATGATGCTAAGCAAACAATAGTTTATTAGTTTTTTTATGACATTAAAAATTTATCTTTCTGTATCGTGCGGATACGTTTTATCACTGATACTGTATTTAATCACGCTAATTACCTATTACCACTACTATCAAAACGTTGAGGTAATAAGGATTGCAGTCGTAAAAAACAGATAACTTTTTTTATGCACTGACTGATTTTCGTATATGCTAATTTGGTAAAATAAAAAAGTTGCAGGGTAAGAGATGAAATAGGTTAAATATACAACACATTATTGTAATTGCAAAACCATCCCAACAGCTCCTACATTTTTACTATTGTTTTTTTGAGAATACTTTATAACTAAAGTTTACTGCTTATGATTTTGTGTAATTTTGAACGAGATGAAAGCGTTTTAGCGAATTTCCCCTATAGGGAAGAAGCTGTTACCGTAGTACTCATGGTAAGACCTAAGACCCAGACCATGATATTTTTTCGTTTTGGGGTCTCCAGAAGCAAAAAACACAGTTCGTTCGAATTTATATATATATAATATGTCTGTTAACACGATAGCGGGCGTAAATATGGTCCGATCTTAATGAAATTTGGTACAGACGTGTAAATTGGCAATCACTCGGACGAGTTCGTGAACCAGCCCGATCGGACCACCGGAAGGGAGGGTAAAGGGGGATAAACCCCCCCAAAAATGGGTTTTTTGAGTTTTTTAATAGAAAAATAAAATTTATCTAATTTTTGTTTGCACCATTGAATTCAGCTCAAAAAAACAAACAATTTAGTATTTTGAATCATTGCTCTACGTCCATTGGTTACCGAGATATTGAAAGTATTAAACACAGTACGTTGTCGTACGTTGTTGTACGTTGTTAACCTTATGGGAAATAAGTAAAATTCTATATCTCGCTTATTTCTCAACATATCTGGATAAAACTTGGTTTGTGGCTTCATCTAGATGATATCTAATGTTTAATAGTCTAAAATTACCAATATTTCCATTTTTGTGGCAGCAAACCTGCATACTCATTTCCCATGTTCTTATGGAGCTTACAAAAACATGTCAAATCTCGCTGTGTTAGCTTGAACTATACGTTCTTTTGCATTTGAAATTCGCTGAGTATGCAGGTCTGCTGCAACGGGGTATTTAATTTTCAAATCTTCTACGAAATTTTATAGGCTTTCTTCAGCTTTTCATTGTGGGTAATATAAATTATTTATCGTTGCGTCTAATAAA
Source organism: Flexamia atlantica (assembly GCA_035578135.1). Classification (NCBI taxonomy): domain Eukaryota; kingdom Metazoa; phylum Arthropoda; class Insecta; order Hemiptera; family Cicadellidae; genus Flexamia; species Flexamia atlantica. The sequence continues at coordinate 41,152,046 of JAQJVK010000009.1, forward strand.
GAACGTCCAAGGTCCCTGGAGAGACAACTGACCTTTTCCGCTTACGTTACCCTCTCTGCCTTGCATGTTGCTATATTTCAGAACCATGTACATGTTTTTGCAATTAGTGAAGTCACTTTTAGGACAGAACAAAATGTAAGTTTATTTCATACTGTTGTAAATTTAGTACTTTGCTGTATCATGACAACAGATAGATAAAGAAGAGTATTTAATTTTAGATGGCAATTTTGCAAGAGAACATATTTACAGGACGAAAATAGTTAAGGCTGCATAACTGTTTCTCAGATTTGAACTTAAATTGTATGATTTTATATACCCTTTTTACCTCTCCACAACATACTACAGTAAGTAATTTTTTTCTGGATGACTGTGTTTTGCATTATTTTTAAGTTAACAGACGGACGCATTTCGAATTCTATTCCTTTAAAATGGTATATTCTCTTTAACACTTAATTGCATTGCATGTAAGTTAGTTCAAAAGTTTATGTGATTTTTTTCATGTGATTCTTAAAAAACGATTATCAGGTTTAGTAAGTTATCATCTGTTCATTGTGTTAATTCTATAAAATAGTTGGATTGTTGTTAAACCGTTATTTTCACTGACGTTTTCCTATCTTCGAATAATTTAATCCATTAATCTTACCTAACACTTTTTTAGTGCTTACAGGTTTGTAGTTATTACAAAATGAAAACTATTCTTATGTCTTCATGCACTCGAAAACATGCACTCCAACCAATATTATTTAGCTATACTTCTTTTGTAACACCTTTAATTGATATAAAAATGAATGAACGAGTTGAAATCTGTAGTACTTTAGTTTTGTCCTAATTAAAAGCATACCTCGGGGTGATTGTATGTACAGGGCTAGTGCAACAGGAGTGCGAGTGTGTAGGGGGGGCACGATTGCCGGGTAGGCGACGGGAGTGCGAGTGTGTAGGGGGCCCGCGATTGCCGGGTAGGCGACGGGAGTGCGAGTGTGTAGGGGGCCCGCGATTTCCGGGTAGGCGACGGGAGTGCGAGTGTGTAGGGGGGGGGGGCACGATTGCCGGGTAGGCGACGGGAGTGCGAGTGCGTAGGGGGCCCGCGATTTCCGGGTAGGCGACGGGAGTGCGCCTGTGTACGAGGGCCCGCGATTGCCGGGTAGGCGACGGGAGTGCGAGTGTATAGGGGGCCCGCGATTTCCGGGTAGGCGACGGGAGTGCGAGTGCGTAGGGGGCCCGGGATTTCCGGGTAGGCGACGGGAGTGCGAGTGTGTAGGGGGGGCCGTGATTGCCGGGTAGGCGTCGGGAGTGCGAGTGTGTTGGGGGAGCCGCGATTGCCGGGTAGGCGACGGGAGTGCGAGTGTGTAGGGGGCCCGTGATTGTCGGGTAGGCGGCGGGAGTGCGAGTGTGTAGGGGGCCCGCGATTGCCGGGTAGGCGACGGGAGTGCGAGTGTGTAGGGGGAGCCCGCGATTTCCGGGTAGGCGACGGGAGTGCGAGTGTGTAGGGGGCCCGCGATTTCCGGGTAGGCGACGGGAGTGCGAGTGTGTAGGGGGGTGGCACGATTGCCGGGTAGGCGACGGGAGTGCGAGTGCGTAGGGGGCCCGCGATTTCCGGGTAGGCGACGGGAGTGCGAGTGTGTAGGGGGCCCGCGATTTCCGGGTAGGCGACGAGAGTGCGAGTGTGTAGGGGGCCCGCGATTTCCGGGTAGGCGACGGGAGTGCGAGTGTGTAGGGGGGGGGCACGATTGCCGGGTAGGCGACGGGAGTGCGCCTGTGTACGAGGGCCCGCGATTGCCGGGTAGGCGACGGGAGTGCGAGTGTGTAGGGGGCCCGCGATTTCCGGGTAGGCGACGGGAGTGCGAGTGTGTAGGGGGCCCGCGATTTCCGGGTAGGCGACGGGAGTGCGAGTGTGTAGGGGGGGGGCACGATTGCCGGGTAGGCGACGGGAGTGCGAGTGCGTAGGGGGCCCGCGATTTCCGGGTAGGCGACGGGAGTGCGCCTGTGTACGAGGGCCCGCTATTGCCGGGTAGGCGTCGGGAGTGCGAGTGTGTAGGGGGCCCGCGATTTCCGGGTAGGCGACGGGAGTGCGAGTGTGTAGGGGGCCCGCGATTTCCGGGTAGGCGACGGGAGTGCGAGTGTGTAGGGGGGGCCGTGATTGCCGGGTAGGCGTCGGGAGTCCGAGTGTGTAGGGGGGGGGCCGCGATTGCCGGGTAGGCGACGGGAGTGCGAGTGTGTAGGGGGCCCGTGATTACCGGGTAGGCGGCGGGAGTGCGAGAGTGTAGGGGGCCCGCGATTTCCGGGTAGGCGACGGGAGTGCGAGTGTGTAGGGGGCCCGCGATTGCCAGGTAGGCGACGGGAGTGCGAGTGTGTAGGGGGAGCCCGCGATTGCCGGGTAGGTGGGGGGGCAGGAGTGTGAGTGTGTAGGGGGGGGTCCGCGATTGCCGGGTAGGCAGGACTGAAGAGCCGCTGACGTAACCTCTCTACACTCTCTTATTATTGGTTCTTCAGTTTGGCGCAACGCTTGTTTATTTCCATTCACAGCAGAGTTACACCAATATCTCATTGGTTACACTTAGTTTTACAATCTATGAAAGGACACCAAAAAATAACAGTGAAAAAGGTTAAGGACTATAATTCACCGGTATATATTTATCTAGAGAAAAAACTCGTTCATTCCTTAATACTTACGACAGACCCTTTAAAATGCAAGTTATTTTTCTATCTGAAGGAGTAAGCAATCTTTAACGGTTATAAGATCTATCTATATGGCCAGCGAATTTTCTATTGCCTAATCGATTCTTGTAAATTCATTTACAATCTATCTTTGGTTTCATCAGAGTATAAGAGTCATTAAAATAGCTATTTCGTATGTGTTTTAGTAGATGGTGAGTGTATGAGTTTTCCCCGAAAAATGCGATTCCTTGTCCATTCAGTTAAAAAGTATTTTGGCCAAATTGTGTCCCTACTTAAAAAGTGCTTGCTGTTATTTATTCCTTAGGCTATACGATAAAACCGAACATCACATAATTTCTCAACCTGTTAATCAGTCTAATTTTTGTTCCTTCCATAATATTCCATCTACTTTTGTCGTTTTTCAATTAATTTTTACTGAACAAAAATAGAACTTAGCATCAAAATGTTTTCTTGACTGCATAGAAAAATACATAAAAATTATCAATCTTCATGTAGACCTGTATACAGGAGAGCCTAATTTAATTTTTTTTTACATTTTACTAAGCAGCCAAAATACATACGGTAAACGAACATTTAAGCAGTGATTACACGAGTTATTTGAAAAATTCCTTTTCTAAAACTCCATACCAAAATGTTACAATTTCTTAACGCTACAGTTATCTTATGTCGATACCCGTATCTGTATTTTTTTCATCCAGAAACTTTCAGTGACATACATTGAATTCACAAACAAAATGACACCTAATCATTAATAGATTTTAAATCAACAATGACAGTAGTAATATTCTTTTCTACTTTGTATAGAAATTATATTTAAGTTTATATTATCTCATTGTTTACGGACGCATAAAGGCTGAAATTATTTCATCTAACTGTGACCTCAAATAAAACAACGGAATGTAAAACGCCCGTACAATATATGTGAACCGACCCATTAAATGTTATTATCCTCTAAAAAGGAGCATTCCAGTATCAATTTATGGTTATCGCTTTTGTCGTTCATCACTTACGAATAATTACTGACCGAGATGTAATACAGAATTGTTCAGAATTGTATCAGTATGCGAAAAAGAAATGTTGAGGCCTAGGTGACAAACAGTTTGAGATGAGGTAACCATCGAGATTTTGCGCTTAGGTGTAAACTTCACCAAGAAGCTAAGATTATATTTAAAATTTTAGTTGATTAATTTAAAATTTCTTTATGTTCCTTATGTGATTATGTATAAATTGTGATTTCCTTGTAATTTTATAAATGATTTTTGTATCGTACGAGAAGCCATTGGATATAGTACTGTAGATACATTCTTTTTGCACATAAGTCTCATCCAAGTTGGTGGCCATTACTTTTAGCCGAAATAATAACAACACCAAAGACTCAAGAAATGTACTCAAGAATAAACTACTACCTCTGAATTTTTAGTTTTTAAAATTCTATATATTCTATGTGTTTTGCTGATGTAGCAAGCTAATATTCAGCCTGTTACATTCGGGTTCAAAACAAGTGAAATCATGTGTTCGAACCATCAATATCGTATAATATAAACGTTTATGAACACTACAATGTGTTAGACTCTACAACGCAGTTAATATCTGGAATAAACCATTGTTGAGAGATGCAACTTGTAGATATCATCAGAGAATGTTCAATCACTTAAATCGAGAATTAAAGCAGAGCTATGACAACCGGAACCAAAACTCTTCAGCAGTATTGATGGAGCTTAACGATTCTCTATTATTGGGATCATCAAACGATGACTTCTTCAATCGGCTTTACTTATTGCCGTTTTCTTTTCTTAAGATAATTTATACTGCTCCCAAAAATTTTGTAGGGTTTGTTTTAGTTAACGCGTGTCATATTTAACCGTAACTTTATTCAGTTACTGTACTTTTTATTTTGAGACTTATTAGTTTTTTGTTTATAACATATACAGAAATTATTGCTTATTTTTGCTAATTTTTGAGTATGTTAATGTTTATGTTCATGTTATGTTCATGGTTTACATCAGTCATAGTAGTCCTATATAGGTCATGACTTGAGCAGGTGTTTGAAAGAAAAACATATTTGAGTTTGATTGGGCGTTGTCAAGACTCTACGCGATCTTTGGCCATAAAATATATTAAATTGATTGTTTCCATGAAAAGAATCAGCTGTTTGATATTGTTTTCTGTTGATGGCTAACATGAAATAGGAGAGCAGATATGTTAATAGAAGCAGAGAGCGCTGTTAATAAAAGGATATCGCCGCTTTTGTTAACAGCGGGGAGGACGTTGGTAAATCCCTTAACTAAATCCACCATGTTAAATAAATAAGACAACATTTAGCTCCTGGAGGTCAATTAATACATACTTAGATCCAGATAGTTTTGTAAAACACCCGGGTATTTAGAAGTCAGGGTAAATAAGCAAAATTCGTATATATCTGGGTATTTTGAGTATTCAAAAAAACTTGTAAGATCAATAGATTTTACCTCTGAAAAAGTTATTTCCAATTGTATGGAATACAATTTAAGAATAGCTTAAGAATAGCTTATCACCATTTATTTTCAATCTTTTCATTGACATTTTTTTCGCACCAAAAATTAGGTATTTTTACAAATAAAACATGTACAATCAGTCAAATTAACTTGGTATTATGACAACGCAGCCCATTGCTATTCCAAGTTAAGGTGATTATAATTTAATCAATAACATAATAAATCAAATATATTTTTATTCATACTAACATTTGTAAATAGGCCTAGGCAACCAAGGAATTATGACTAACATGATTTATAAAAATCATGTGATAAAACGATTAATTGAATTTATCCTAGATAACCTTATTCCCTACCACTGCTACCATTACTACTACCATTGCTTCCCTTCATTGCTATTACCAGTGAGTGTAACATTTTAGGATACTCCCTGAAATGAAGAAGCAACCCTGGAATGCTCAAAACTGAAAAAAAATCCCCATGAATTGAAGGAAACGCATTAAAATGAAGTTATCGCCTAATAAAACCATGACACATAATATCAAAGACTTGGGTATTTATGTCGATCATGCCAAAAAGTAAAATGTTCGTAGAAACCATACAAAAACTATAAAACAGTTTTATAATCATTTTAACATCCTTTCAGCATGGGAATTGCAAAATTAAAAAGCTAATCTCCTCTTAATTGAATTCAAATCAAAATTACCCTAGTTTTTGGGCATCTTCCTGGGCATGGGGTAAATACCCATTTTATAATTAACTACCTACCCGCTGGGTATTTATTTTTCTATGGTATTCACACAGCCCACATAACTAGCTCCAAAGTAGTTTAAATTATACAATATTACAATAGTTTTGTACTACGTAATAATAGTTCATGTATCAAATTTAATTTATTTTCCAAATAGTTTCTTTGTTTTACTTGTTCTTGCGAGTTCTTAGTACATATCTTCATCGCCCTGATGAGTTCAATCAATTTTACTATCATTCAATGTTTTATATTCTTAACTTTTCTTCAGGAAAGAAATTGTGCCTTCAAACATTGTGAGAGAAATAAATTTCATTTTTAGTCGATTTATTTGGTTTTAAAATGTGTACTTGTATATATATAATTTTAGTTGACTATTGTATTGATTTTTTATATGAGATATACATAATTTTTGTTTTTTTTTCAGGTATGTATAAGATTTGTCATCTTGAATTATTGACTATTGTAAGTAAAAAATTCGTAAATAACACTTTAATCAAAGCTTATATATACATAACTCATGGTTTTAGCATATTTTAACAGTTTTTGCTTTTTACCGTTTTAACCAGTTATTTTTTTACGTTCTACCAATACAAACAGGATTATATCATTAAATGTTTCGTAACTATATAATTATTACCAAGCACTTTCGTGTTTGAGGAACTTAAGTAATTGACAGATTTTGAGAATATTTTATCGTCATTTACAAACTACTGGAATTGGAATGCAACGTATATTTCAAAATACAAACCGGATACTGACCGAATATGGCTGAAAACGTTGAGCAGCAAGAGTTGAGGCATTTGTCGTGAGATAAAAAAACTATAATCAATACCTTAATAAGTTTTGAGGGCGGCGCTCGCCAACACCTTGTCTGCATCAATCAATGGTCGCCGTATCCATTGATATCTAACGAACCGCCTTTGCACGCATCGCACGCCCGAGGGGACGAAATACACGGTTGAGTAACATTAACACAAGGAGTAACACAAAGGTGATTTGACCAATTCTTGTGTTTCATTATAAACCTTACAGTATTTTTTTCGCTGTACATTTTTATTTTATTGTTTATTTAATAATTGTGGAAACTTTATACCATTCATTCTCATATTTTTAATCTCATTTTTTAAAAAGCTATTTTCTTAAACGCTTTCAAGACAGCTTCATAGCTATTTGACAGGACGCTCGCAGTGTCTGAAAGTCGATGATTCCATTATAATCAATACATTAATTAGTATTAAATATTTACCTTTTGCTCTTGACGCTCCAAAAGACTTGGTTAAAGGGCACATTTTATTTTTGATTTATATTATGATTTATAACCTTTGTAACGGACATTTTGAGGGCAGCCTTACATGTTTTACTGACGATACCGCCTTGTGATACTCTATACTGACAATAGGTTTTCATTAGGTCGATGTATTCAAAATCATTTGAAATAACTCAAATACTGGTTTATTGCTAATAAAATTGTTATAAGTGTAAAAACAAAGTACATACATTTCTCATCGCGAAACAGGAATTATGGGAACTACAATACTTACTACAATATGGGATGTATACAGTGTGTCAAAATTGAGAGGGTTCATCAGAAAAAAATATTTGGGTTTAGTTTTGGACGAATGTATCACCAGGAAAGTACACAGTCAAAAAATGTACCTCATCGCAGCATTAATTAATTGTAGGGGTACATTAATTGTTGCATTAACTACAATGCAAGACCCCTTCGATAGTGGAGTTTTGGGATTTTCACAAATAAAAAAAAAATTATCACATTCTAGTTTGGACCATTTAATTCAGCTGGAAAAAACACATAATTTGATATTTTGAACTATTGTTCTGTGTTCGTTGGTTACCGAGATATCGCTAGTGGTAAACACAGTACGTCTCAATGTTAACCTTGAGGAAAATAACTAAATTCTATATCTTGCTTATTTCTCAACACATCTGAATAAAACTTGGTATGGCTTCATCTAGTTGAGATGTAGGCTACTGGATTATTGCAAAAATCCTCCCATTTTTATATTTTTATGGCAGCAAACCTGCGTACTCATTTTCCATGTTATTCTCATGGAGAAAATTGGTATATGCTCATTTTAGGATTTAGGATGACTTTTCTTAATTTGAGGCTCATTCTAAAAGGTTTATCTAAGCATTTTTAATTCGCTGAGTATGCAGGTCTGCTGCAACGGAGGAATTTATGAATGCAATAAAACGGTGAAAAGTGCTTAAATGTTGAAGGTTATGATGAATGTTTTAACTTGATGTGCAGAGCACTAGGTTAAAATGTATCTGGGCACATATACATTCTCATGAAACCAGAGGCAGGCATCTCCTGAATGCTCCCCGTGTAAGGCTCTCCAGGACCCTGGCAGCTTATCCAAACTCAGCAATCAGGTTTTTCAACCAACTACCAGCCCAGGTCAAGTCCTTAACGAACCAGAAGTTTGTTAGGAAGATAAGTGTTTTTTTTTTAATCGAGACCTCTCTACACAGTCGAAGAGTTTTGGTCGCTAAATATGTCCGATATTGAAATCTGTTGATGATGTTGCTAGTCCGCCATGTCGTATGTCTCATGTGTCCCATGTTTTTGTGATTATGTTTGTTTTATACTTTCCACTGTAAAATGGAGAAGTTTGACGCAGTCGATTCCCTACGGGGTCAAAGACCAAGGATTTGGAAATGGTAATGGTAATGGTACTAAGATTAACGAATGAGACTCGAGTAAGTTGTCAGAAGAAGATAATTAGATTCATCCCTAGCAAACCTGAATCAATTTACTTTGCCTTACCTAAACTTTTTTGCAAAAAATATTTGCTATGAAAATTAAATATAGCTTTGCCTGCTGAAAAATAGAATAAAAATATATGGACTTAAGGATGTTTTTACACAAAAATTTATATTAGTATTACAATTACATTCAATCATCACAGACCTTAAATGTAAAGAAGTTATATGCAGTTGTGTGTGTGTTGGTATGTTGACACTGATGTTATTGATTCTAAATTATTACCTATCATATCTCACTTTTTAAATCTCAATAAATAAATTACGAATGAATTTCTGATATACAGAAAATCGACTAAATTAACCAACATTGTAATTTTCGATTAGGGCATTTAACGTTATATTTTAACAAATTGAACCCGGCAGACAGTGTCACGCACTTGAAAATTTACCATAAGCTTACATCACGTGGCTAAGTAAAAAGGTATTTACATAAACAGCTTTTATGTAAACAATATATTTGAATAAGAATAAAACTGAAACGTTGCAAGCAAGTGGAGCTTCGCCCCAGTGGAGTTTTAAAATAAAAATAGGCCCATGTCCACTTCTGGTATGTTGGCTCTATTCCTATGTAAGTTCAGTTCAATCGGTCCAGTAGTTTTCTTGATGGAACTTCATACTTACGCCAAACATCCGTACTTTTCCATTTATGATATTAGTAAGATTATTTTAGAACATGATTTTTATAAGATCATTTAAAAGTTAATTGCAACATAGTTTACCCTAGTACAAGTAACAAGTTGTAGATTTCAGTTAAACAATGTTTTGTGGCGTAATACAGTTTTGGAGTTTTGTGTCCTGTGTAATAGTTTTTAATTGTTAATAAACCTGTTTTTATTCATTTGAGGTTTCTTACAACAGTTGGTCGTTGAAAGAAAAAGCGTTCAAAAATATAAAGCCTCTTGATTGAAACAATACGTGATATTGTCAATGCTGGGAGAGACTCATCTCCTGTCGGTGCGTCGCCGTCGCTTCCGCCTCCTCTCGCTGCTGTTTCCGGCCTATTGTCTGAGAATAAAACTCAGCATTTTAAACAAAACTTTTACTGGATGTTATGCACACGCACACCCATAGTTACATATTTCATGTAAATTTTCTTCCAATACAGCTCAATTTATGAAAGAAATTACAGTACTGCTTTGATTGTGATTTAACGTACATTGCATAAAACTAATAATTTTGATTTATAATAAGAAGGGAATTTATCTTAAAGAAAATGTGCACAAGGTGACTTTTTTACCAAGCATTATCTTCGTCTTCATTACGCTTGACCGTCGTGTACCGTATAGGCTTTATATTACGGAAATATTTTCATTCGGAAACAGTGACAATAAACTGTATCATTTTTTGAAATTTCGTTTGTCTACATATTTTTCTTACTTTTTAAACTTACGTTTGATTACATCCTTTCCTTACTTTTTACGTTTTGTTTGTGTACATCTTCTCCTTAGTTTTTAACTTTCGTTTGTGTACATCTTTTCCTTCCTTTTTAACTTTTGTTTGTGTACATCTTTTCTCTACTTTTTAGGGCATTTAAAGTTATATTTTAACAAACTGAACCCGGCAGACATGTTACCGTCTGCCGAGAATTTTGCCACAAGTATTCTTTGTTTTTGGTGCACAGCTTATTTTACAACTTTTTGCACAAACGCAATACAAATATGTTTATTTTTATTAATTATGGTAAAAAGTAGTTTAGTTTTCAAACAAATGGGTCAATCGTTAATTTACCTTGCTTTTGAGTGTTTTTTGGACATTCGAACGGCCAACATTTACTGAAGGACATGACCTTCAGGCAAGAAAATAGAATTTTTCATAATTTAACTATCTACCACCCCTGATAAGACTTTTTCGTTATACTGCTTCAAAAACAGATGTTTTTAATGCATGTTTTCCGGACCTAAATACACTCTTTTTATTCCTAGGAATTAAAACTGTTGTACTCGATACCAGCTGACTCTTTACACTCCTAGGACTATAAAAGTCAAAAAGTGCCGAGTGACGTACTGTTATATACTCAATACAATACGTAAACTACTAAGGAAAACCAAAATGTTACAGCTTGTTTACCTTTAAAGATGCCTTCAAAAGATTCCACCGTCTTGTTCTTGCTATTTGAAGCAATCAGCTGATTGTCTGTTTCATTTGTGTTAGGGTAGACTGACAACAATGAACAACTATCGACGTATCTAACGCATGTAATAATCGATTGGTGAAATGAGCGAGTTTCACAAATTGATCAAACTGACATCAATGAATGTTTCGATAATAACGATGAATGTTTCGATTATTTGTAATCGAATGAATATTGTTCGATTATTAAGACTTACTCGGCACTTTTTGACTTTTATATTCCTAGGACTATAAAGAGTCAGCTGGTATCGAGTACATCAGCTTTTAATTCCTAGGAATAAAAAGAGTATATTTTCGTCCGGAAAACATGCATTAAAAACATCTGTTTTTGAAGCAGTATAACGAAAAATATCGTTCTATTAATAATGTTCTTATTAAATGATTTCATGGTAGGCCTACCTTTCACAATTAAAGAAAGGGACGATATTTTTATAGTGAATGATAATTCCAGTAATTGGAAAGTGCATGTAAGAAGAGAGTTGCAATTAAAAGAAACGCCTGAGGCTTTATTAAACACGTACCAGGTCCTGCACTGCTTTCCTTGAAGCACTTTAGAATGACATGGAATTTGAACCCAACAAACCTGACTTTCCTGTTAAATGGGAAAAATCTCTTATTTTATTGAGTTTATTTTTATGCCTGCACATTTTACATTTAACTTAACACTGTCACACCAGGTTGTAATAAGAACATAAATGTGGAGTCCTTTTTCTTTGGCCTTTCCTTTTTCTTTCACTGTGAAAACCTGTATGATGAACAGTGACCATCATGTACGTGTTACATGACATTTTTAAGGGGATTTATGAAGGTTTTTATATATTTTAGTCGTACGAGTGTAAGAGTAAAACCACAACAACTAAAACAGCAGTTTAGATAAATTTTATTTCAGTAATATTCTACAAAGCTAGAAGTATTTATACTTGTATATATCTCTAAAAAAAACTAAATTTAAAAAATGTTTATATTTCGTGGTTTTCCTTCTTCAGAACATGTATAATCATAATAATCTAAATACTGCTTCATCTAAATAATCTAATATATATTATTTATTTATTTGCTCCCTGTGCAAAAACAACCATGCCATGCCATGTGGCCATGCGGCCATGCTGGCTGCATTATTATGACGCTTTTATAATTATTAGTTTTTATCTGCTGCCAGATGTTTTAATACGTCAGTACGTATTGTAAGGGCTTTCAAAAGTTTTCTGGATCCACAAAAGGGATACCTACATGTAATGACTTTCAAACAACCAATCAATAGCCTAGCCTAAATTTTAAGCACAGATCTCACCTAAGACACATATCGCAGCCACTTTTGCTGTAGATACTTCATGAAGATACTTCAGTGCGCCTGGGCACATAGTGTAACTGAAAGTTTTCATTAAAAATTACAGCATGTAGCCAACATAACTGGGCACTTACTGTCATTGATTTTACACTGTGTGTCCAGCTCAGATGTTGGGTAATTGTTATAGAAGCGTAGAAGTGCAGTTTACGTCGTTTCTTGGTTATATCGCATCCATGTATTACTTTTAACAATTCAAGAAAATCATCAAAAGAATTTTATAGCAAAATTATGTTGGTATTATCTTTAAGCATTTATTTGTTTATCTGTTCTTTCCCACCCCTCACAAAAGCACAAAGCATTTTCTGTCTTCAGGTGATAGGGACGGCCTCTCTGCTTGCCCTGAGGATGTGAAAAATCTAATTATTGATTTGATTACGAATATTTCCAAATAATCAATTTGTAACTATTATAAAATTTAATTCCATAAAAATATCATCTCATGACTTAAGTTTAATTTTTTCGCCAATGATTATATTTTATTCTGTGATAATATACTAACGAATACCCCCGATGCAGCAGACCTGCATACTCAGCGAATTTCAAATGCAAAACAACATATTTCAATCAAACACAGCAAGATTTGACATGTTTAGGTAAGCTCCATAACATGGGGAATGAGTATGCAGGTTTGCTGCTACAGGTATATAAAAACTGGGTGGTTTTAATTCAATATTTAGTAGATCTGAACTAGAAGAAGCTATTTACCAACTTTTATCAAGATATGTTGAGAAATAACCGAGATATAGAAGTTTACTTATTTCCCATAAGGTTAACATTGGGACAACGTACTTTGTTTACCACTTTCAATATCTCGGTAACCAATGGACATCGAGCAGTTATTTAAGATACTAAATTGTTTGTTTTTTTTCAGCCGAATTCAATGGTGCCCAGAAAAATTCAATAAATTTGATTTTTCTATGTAAAAAACTCAAAAAACCCATTTTTGGGGGGTTTATTCCCCTTTACCCCCCCTTCCAGCGGGCCGATCGGGCTGGTTCACGAACTTGTCCAATTGATTAACACTTTACATGTCCGTACCAAATTTCATAAAGATCGGACCATTTTTGTGGCCGCTATCGTGCTAACAGACACATAGATATATATAAAAAATATCTGGGGATCGAGCTTCGCTCAGGGGAAAGCAGTGTCATTTTCAAATATACCTGTTCATGTTGATCCCTACAGTGACAATTAGCTTTGTAATTTGATTTACTGTGGTTTAAGTTTTGTTCAATGAATTTATTCGGTCTTTGTTTTCTAATCGGAATTGCTCGTTTCAGTTGCCATGCAAGTGCTGTGACGAATGTTGTATATCTCAACGGTGTATTCATGAATTGCTCGACATTGCCATTCGTTAACAGATTACAATATCACAGAAAATTCAAAACTGATTATATAAATTTAGTAAATCTAAAGCATAAAAACACCTTTATGTAAACAAATACATGTTGTTGCTTTGATTCATTTATTTCTAAAAACACTAAAACACAGCTGTTTACCTGTTTGGGATTTTTAGACGGGGATAATACTCCATGAGCAATCTGTACTCAATTGTATTATCCCTGTTCTATTCTACTGTACTGGGCAACGTGCTGTAAAAGTTTTAAGTGGCTTTGTCATGAACAGCTGGATGATTCTTTTGTTTACTTTTTCTTTGTTATTGGCAACTCTTATGACCCCATGATAAAAATTGTCAACTTTAAATTAAATTTTTCTAAAAAATTTGCGTTTCTACAGCAAATTCAACCACGTAGGTGAACGTACAAATAAAAACTACTCCTACATGCAAAATTTTATCAAAATCGTTAGAGCCGTTTTCGAGATAGCATTTATATTCATTGCTCATTTAAAGTAATAGGATATATATATATAAATTCAAACGGATAGTGTTTTTTGCTTCTGGGGGCCCCAAAACGAAAAGTTATAGTGGTCCCGAGCTTAGGTCTTACCATGAGACCTACGGTAATAGCTTCTTCCCTATAGGGGAAATTCGCTAAAAAATGACAAAATTATTTTAAATTAATTGTCTATCTCAGAAAGTGACTAATAAAATAGAAAGTTTGCATGCAATCGTATAACACAGTATACATTGTTTCTTAACATAACAAATATTTTCTTAACATATATTTGTGTAGAATATGTAGATTTTAAAAGTATGTAAAAACTTATATTTAACATTGGCCAAGGTTCCGATAGCGAGTGTCCATCATGCCATAATCACAATAAACTGGATATAGTGCAATCTGATAGCTAAAGCATGTGTCCTATGGAGTGTTCATGATGTGTCCTGTTTCATTTGTTGGTTTAATTTTTTTAGGAATCATCAAATCACACTAGGTGCCCAAGCACCCTGGGCACTTCATGAAGTGCCAAATTACAGCAAGTGGCTGCGAAATGTGTAGAAAGTGTTTAGAATAGTTGAAAAACTAGCTTGATCGGTCAGTTCAAAGGGAAGTAAAAGTACTGTACATTTTAATGTGCATTTAGTATTAATTTTGTGAGAAAAATTGGTTTTTAACATTAACAAGTAGAAAAATTTAAAAAATCCAAATTTCATGTACAATATTTCAGTTTAACTCATAAAAATAAACTGTTTTCTTTTATGTCATCACTCTATGTCGTACAAACACTGAGTTGAAGCAAAATGCTAATAAACATGGTCCTATGAGGTAATGTTTTTACGAGTCACAAAATCCCTTCTTAGAAAAAACTTCGAAAACTGTTGTTGCGTCACAAAATATTGTAGACAAACACTATGCTTTAATTTAAGGCCACAAAAAATATAAAAGAAAAAATCACAACAACCCTACTAAACTTTCCGGCGAAAAAGACATTTTGAGTGGACTACTGAGGTTTTAACCTACCTTATTTTAACGCAATTCTAAATTATTATTTAAATGGAGCTTCGTATTACAATCTACAACCGTTCCACAACCTTGTTCATAAAAGAAAACCCAAGGTATACAGCTTGAATCTCGGAATGCTTTATTTGACGGGATTCGCTAAAGTTCCATGTATCAAGGAACCAATCGAAGCCAGAACGAGATTAATGATCCTTTCTGAAAGTTGTAGCTAAACTTCGCCCGAGCAGGAGATTAAAGTGTTTTAATAGAGCGGTTCGAACCGTAACGGTGCAATATAGATGAACCCAATACAACCGAACCTAGGGGACGTCATTAACGATTACTTACACTCTAGGTAATATAAACCGTCACTCACAAACTCTTCCTTTAACTCCTCTAGTAATTTTCAGAAACGGTTACTTTTATTTTGAGTGGTATTAACTAACTTCTAACTGTCTACTTTAGGTACCGTTTCTTCGCTTGTCTACTTTAGGGAGGTAACCGCCTCGAAGGAATTTCTCTTTTGGTAACATTTACCAATATTAATGAAACAATATCCCTTCACATATTGATTAACATTCTAATAAAATATTTATTTATTGTTGATTCGCCATAAAACGTAGGGACGTGAAAACAAGGTAGGACATTTGTATGATGAATAATGCTACACGTAATTGTACTGTGTATTTGACAAGCAAGCTGCAGTTACAAGACGCTTTAGGTTTTATTAATACATTACTATATATTTTTCAACATTATGTTTCTTCAAGCGAAATTCTAGCAATATTCCTTCCGCAAAACTATTATCAGTAACTAAAAGTAACAGTTACTTTTACCATAAAAACATCTTAACAACGTGCATCCAGTAAACTAATTATAGAAACTGATATTAACGCTGTTTCTGCAACTAATTACTAAGTTTAATTTTGTTCTTTGCAACTCTGCGTCATTAAATGATTCCTGCACGATCGTAAACATTACACGTGTATAATATAAGAAATACTTCAAAGTGTCCATTCTTCAGAAAGCGTGGAAAAATCAAGTTGAAAATTAAACGAAGATGTTGTGGTCCGTGCGCCGATTACACGTGACGTAGTTGAAACGTGGTCCGTCGGGCTGCACTTATTTGCGGTGTCGCAGGAGCCCTTTCGGCCTTTCGCCATTATCAACTGCTAAGTAGGGCAGTTGATCTAAGTAGCAGTTGATAATGGCGAAAGGCCGAAAGCGCTCCTGCGACACCGCAAATAAGTGCAGCCCGACGGACCACGTTTCAACTACGTCACAAGTTGAAAATTACTGCCAGGACACGAAGCTGTTACTCAATGATTATAATTTGAGCCGGAAATTCAACCCTACATTTTACTCAGATTTCCTTGAGCTCATCAATTTCTGCCTGAATACTACGAGCTTTAATTTTTGATGTAATATTTAAGTATGCTTAAGTTATCAGTAATAAGTATGTTTTAAGTAACAACAGCTTTGTAGCCGCCAAAAGTGATTGCTGATTCGCTCAACTGATTGCTGCTCAGCAAAGACAGTGGTGGTAAGCATAGAGAAAGCAATATCCAAGATGCCATTACCGAGTTCGACATTTGGCTTGATGCCAACGTCTTTAATATAGAAGACGGGCATCTTTACTTAACTCCGATTGCATTGTATTATACATTAAGTGTTTGAGGTACCATTATGAAATGGGATGCCTTTTACGTCAGTGGTAGGGTAAAATTATATTATAAATATTATGGGGCCGAGCTACTTCATAGTTTCGAATAATTTGTTTGAGTCATAAGTTAATTTTACCTATATTTCCTTACAAATACCCAGTAGTACATTTTGAATGAAAAAAATATATTTTAGGCGTAATGTTTATAGGTTTACTCCCTTGATAGAGTATTTTTATACAGGGTGAATCTTCTAAGCCGTCCACAACAGATTACAGACAAACAACTTAACATACAAAGACGAAACAAAACATTTCCCCACTAAATCATACCTAAGGAACAACGTAAAAATATTTTTAATCTTTTTAAAATACAGGGTGTTCCAAAAACCGGGGGTCATGGGTTCGAATCTCGGAAATTTTAAATATAAGCATATGTCATATTATACATCATTTTAAAGCTCTAAGCGAGATAAACAATTTGGTGAAAACAGAACTCAATTATCTTTATTATTTTCAAAATGGCGGCCATTTTTGTAAAAAATATTGGTATATACGGAATACCCTGTATCTCGAGAACTACTGAAGGTTTTTTTCGTTCTGTTTGAAAATTCTTAATCCTTGTTAACTCAGCTTTAATTTGATATGCAACATGCCAACATTAAAAGAAAATAAATATTTTTAAAAAAATTTCATTTTTTATAAATGTTGGTAGCACTGAAAATAAAAAATTTTAAAAGGCAACAAATGGTAAATAGTATATCATTTTAAAGGTCTTGCAAAAACGTACAATTTTTCAATTTATGCTTCCCTTATATCTTTAGTAGTTTTAGATTTTAGTTTTTTTTAGGTTTTAGTTTTAGTTTTTTTTTAGATTAAAAATATTTTTAAGTTGTTCCTTAGGTATGATTTAGTGGGGAAATGTTTTGTTTCGTCTTTGTATGTTAAGCCGTTTGTCTATAATCTGTTGTGGACGGCTTAGAAGATTCACCCTGTATATCTATAACAGTACATTACATCATAAAACTTGTATGTTTCTTACAACAAAGTATTTTTTTAGTTTATTTAATAATTAATTGACTTGCGAATTGACTTGGGGACTTGAAATTACGAATCAAGACACTTGTCTCCTCTTATACTGTATTGACAACGTAATCTCCTATTTTCCTTAAAGTATTTTAGTTTAATATAAAAAAGAAAAAGAAATTTCTAAAACCTGACCCTAGACAGTAACACTAGTTTTATTAGTGAATAATTACATACGAGACCCTACTAATTAAATGAATTCCCGTTCAGATGTCTGCAGATGACAGCTTGGCATACAGTGTTGACAGCTGTAAAATAAAATAAACTCATTGGCTGAAAATGACACTATAATAATTGTAAAATATCAAGCTCGGTAAATAATTACGTTGCCTTCATATGAATAAAGGTATATCCAATGTTGCTGAATTATTTATTTATTTAATTAACTAATTGAAGATTATAGCCTAGTAGCGTGGTCCATCAGCATATGAAACACTTTTCGGCGATGTATCAAAATACATTCCATTATACATTATACATTTTTTTACAATCTATTTATAGTTTTTTCTTCTTATTTAAAATTTATATTTTACTTTTTTAATTTATTATTATTTATTTAATTTTTAATTATTCTGCCTAGGTGGACCACCTAGGCAGAACCTGCGTTTCATACATAATAGAATGGTAATTGACAGTTTTTGACTAAACAAAATACAAAAGTAAGTTATTTATTTGTATGCAGCACAAGAAAAATGTATGTCATTAACAGCGTAAGAACAGGCTGAATTCATTAACAATTCAACAAGAGCAATAAATATTTATGATTGATAACAGATGCGATGAATAAATATCAAAACCAATATAGTAACAAAAAATATGAAATATGCCAAAATATAACAATCACACCAAACACGCCTTAAAGTATGTTTGGGGTTTTGACAGTTTGATAAAACCAGTCGTTTGAATAAATACTCCAAATTTGTGTCCACCCTATTACAAACGCTATTACTGTTTGCAGACAACTTTTGTTGTTTGTGTATAACTTTTTAATTTTTGTAAATGAAATACATGGCCCAAAAGTATAGCTCCTCAGTTTAACTTACATTTTTATACTTAAAAAAAGTAGAGCTACTGTAAAGAACTTAATTTTTATCACTTTACATAATTGTATCTCATATGTTAAGATGTCGAAACTGACAGAAGTTAACAAATTTTGGAGACAAGTCTTATTATATGTCAATATGCCAATATACTATTATATGCCAGTATATATGCCAATATACTGGCAAATAATAATTTAAATATTTATCTGAGATTTCTTATATCTAATCATTAATTTTTCACTTGCACCTTAACCAAGTCACTCATCACTTATGTTTGAAATTGCCCATGTTTCTGCCCACCCCTTCATTTATTTTTCTCGATAACTTTTAAAACATGTTCACATCTTGATCTTGCGCTGGACTGCCTTGACGACATGTCCACCTCATGGCTTCCCCCTTCCAAGCAGCCATGGGCTAAATCTCAGTGTAGAGATAGGAAGAAGGTGATTGGTAGTACTTGATAAGGGGAAGGTCTTTAGTTTGAAGGACATATTTATCATTTCTCACGGTGCAAGTGCTGGGGACATTAAGGTATTATGTTCAGAGTCAATTGGTATTGTATCTGAGTAAGAAAGGAAGTGGTTTGATGGCCGATTGGAGGCATCAAATGTTGGTTTGAAGTAGAAAATTACAATAGGTTTATTCATAAGTTTTCGTTTCTCTCATAGTTGGTATTAAATAAAGTGGCTATGAAAGGTTTCTTTTATTATTTTAGGTGCAACAGAGATAATTAATATTAAGAACTGCGAATTTTTACATGACTTATATGTCTAACAAACAGAAAAATTAACTAGAGCGGGACAAAATTATAAAAGTATTTTAACCCTCTTTCAATACTTTTGCGGTCGCTTTCTGTTTTCGTTAATTATAAAACCTCGGATGGTTATTCGATTAGAAAAGTGGGGGTATGTGATTATTCAACTAGAATCAATTTTAGTAGTTCGGTGCACGCAAACAGGAGACTTTGCGAAACACAAATTTTTCCAGGACACATGTAATTAATATTCCATGAGTCAAGAGAGAGGTTTTAATTAAATAATATAATTTTAAATAAACAAATGTCATTCACCTCAGCAAAACATGTATTCGAAGTTTTTAATATTAAAACAAGTAGGATTTCATAATTTCTTATTACATGCTATATTACAAGAAATAAGGAGACACTTTCTGAAGACAATTAATTGTGAAAAGACATTGCCGTTAATTGCTACTGATCCAAGCAAAACCATCTGGTTATTTTTAAAAGATTATGAAGGAAGGATAGAAAAACAAATAAAGAGCTACACGTTCTCGGGACTGAGTTAAGGCTAAGCCCTTTCTCCTCTTTCACCGACCTACAGTTTCATGTTTCTTTAGAAAATACATATTTTTGTATTTTTAGTGTCTTAACCCGTCTTTTCTATTTTTCTGCAAGTAATTATATCATTACAAAAAATCTATGATCCCTAATACAATTATTTTGTACTCCAAGAGTAACCACCTAAGTGTATTAAACTTTTTTTAGTTTTCATTTAGTTGGCTATTCTTCTACTAAATTCAACGATAGAAATTAAAGTAGACTTTGAAAACTTAGATCTATTTGATTTATTCTAGAGTATTATACGTTACTAGCGATGAGTTTCGTGAAAACCGAGACCACAAGAATATACCGGGTGTCCCATAATATTCCCCCCTCCCCTAACTTTTTCCTATGTTTTTTTTCAAATATCAATTCCACACCACCTCTAAACATTATTGGATAGTTAATACTTCATTTTGAGCTATAAAACTTAGTTTTTGAAAAACTTATATTTTTCGAGATTTTTATTTGAAACATGTCAATATCATGAAAACTAAAGGCTATAATTGAAAACGGGTTGCGGCATTGAATTCGGCGTAAAAACTAGTTTGAAATGATGGGTCACAATACCAACTTCAAATTTGAAATAACTTGCCTCATTTCAAAATGGGCAGATCCAAGATGGCGGCCAAAACTTTATATTGGTGAAAGCTAAGTGTAAATAGCTCAACAATGACTGATGGTGGTTATTCGTCACTATCTAACATTGTTTTGTGGTTATGGGCCTATTTTATCAATTTGTAGAGTAATTTTTAAATTGGTGGAAAATAAATTTATTAAAAGTACTCATATCTTGAGAACCAATCGTGATATTAAAAAACGGATTGCAGCATTGTAATCAGTGAAAAAATCTAGTTTGAAATGATGGGTCACAACACCACTTTTACATCTGAAAAAATATTTTTGATGGCGGATAGAAGATGACGGCCAAAATTGGGTACCCCCTCAAAATTAAGTATTAACTACCCAATAATGTTTGGGGGTTGGTGTGGAATTGATATTTGAGCAAATAATATAGGAAAAAGTCAGGGGGTGACTATTATGGGACACCCGGTATGCATCCACCAAATAATAGATAAGATCCTATGTAAATTTAGAAAGTTTTCCAAATGAATCATTCTTGTTTTTAAATTAATTGTGTCGAATATTGTTGTGATTTTTGAACTTTGAAAACAAATAAAATCTCAAATAATGATGTTTTATTGTCCTTACATACCTTCAAAAACTGTTCATTAATAAAAATCAACAAAGAGTGTATCGAGCTCAGAAAGGAATCGTTTCATTCTTCAAAATTTAAACTGTATTAAAATATATAACAACTAATCTTTTAATTAATTAAATCATGGAAGAGTCTTTTTCTTGTTCTGAATCATATATATTTGCAAGCAAAACTTCCACTCAAGTACTGAACTTTTTTAATGACACATTATGTTACAGCAATTTCATAGCCTATTTTGAACTTTACTTACGTAAAATAGGTAGCCAAAAATTACATATCAAGTGATATAGCTGTAGTGTTAAATTATATTAAAATGTTTAACAAAATAACTCCTCTTGATACTTTTAACATCGTTGAAGAGAATATGTAATACATGAACAAGTACTTCTTCATTAATCCAGAAATATGAGCTTAAAGAGGATTGAGTCTACTTTGATCATGTCCAGTGATTAACCCCGTCGCCGTGGAAGGGCGAGCGAACTTGTTTCAGTTTACTGCAAACACGTGCTGGGTTTTCATATATATTTTCCTAATATTACTAACCCAAGGAGCAGCTCAATTCAATGTTGGCATATTTATATTATATCTTTTGCATTCTCCAAGCAATTTTTATTTTGGATCCAAGATTACTAACTAATACGTGCCTACTAAGTAATACGTGCCTCATTTAATAACATTTTCATGTTTTTAATCTATCTTTATTGTCGGTACATCCAATAGTTTGATAATGGGACAGCGGTTCCAAAAATGTTCTTTGTCTAGTGTTTAGGATTTCATATTATATTTCAAGAAGACTTATTTTATTCACACAAACACACTTACCATGAAACAATAAGCAGAAAATTATCTCCCGAGCAAAGCCGGGGTTATCAGCTGGTATTAAATAAACAACCTATTAATTTTTTTATGTATTAAGTTTGATCAAGAATTTATAAATGTAAGCACGATATCTACGGACGAGGACAAGGGGTGTTTAGGGAGGCGAGTTATCTGCGACAAGGGGTGGATTTACAACTCCGACCCGCCGTGATGCGACTCGACTAATAATTCAGGAGTGTTAGGACTTCTTCAATTATTAAGTTTCATCTCTAAACGGACCGGTCTTTGTGTTTAGTATATCAGTTTAGTTGAGCTTTTCTAAGCCGAGCAAACACTAAACCCATAGTTATTGTATCTAGTCCAATCAATAGAAAATTTCCTTAAATTTAGGTTGTTTAGACACTTCTATCATATTTAGAGTTTATAAACTACACCTACTTCCTGCAGCCAAACTTCCATCACTTAAAAGATTTATATTATTAAATTATTATAATATTTAACGTTTTCAGTTAAAAAGTGGTATATGAACATCAAATTAAATGTTGAGAGAAATTATCTAGAGAACACTTTTTTCCAAATAAAAAGTAATAGTAATTGTCTTTTGTTTTTTACTAATCTATGAGGGAATTTATATGTAGAGACTGAAAGTTTCTCCTTGGTGTTAAAGCAATATTAATATTTCACTTTTTAAATTAATATTAGAGGTTTGAATTAAGATAAAATTAAGCTTATAGAAAACAGCTATATATATATATATTATTTTTATCGAAAATTCAAATACTACGAATAGAACTCATTGCATTTCAGGCTCTTGCACAACTTAAAGCAAAATGGTTTATTTGTAAAAATGAAGATGTACATTGAAGTATGTAGTTCAAAGTATGAAACATGTCAAAGGATACTACTTGATCTTTAATCAGAGCATCTTACTTCTCCTGCTTCTTTATACTTTTTGGAATTAGAATTCAAAGGTAATTTTTTGAGTGTAAAGATTTCAATAAAAAATATGTAGACTACTTCTTTGTTAAATCTGAAACCTAAATTTTTCTTAAAGCGAATCCTTCTATGGTTAATAAAACCGAACGTGAAACGATTGGGTTTCTCGATGCTCTCGTATTCGACATTTTTCTTCAGCTATAAATTTTAATTATTTATTTTTTACCATGCTTGGTTAACATTTGATAAATTATTTTAATGGTGAAATTGTAATCTATTAATTTTCAATTACTTGATAACCAAAATTATTTATTCAATCTGAATTAGCTATGATTGATATACTTATCTGTTTGTATCCTTAAAGATCGTAAAGATCGTAGCTAGATCGTAAAGAGTATCTCTTAAAATATTTCGTTATAAGCTTTAAAAATGATCCTCTCTAAACGAACTTGTGTTTTTGTTATGCTTTCCATAAGAGGCATTTTTTAAGGGGGGGAGGGGGCTTAATGATTACCCTCAGGACCAATAATCCGATATAGACCTTCGGTTGTATGTCAGCAGTTTTTAATACAAACTAACAAAATTCAAACACTTTATGACATATATTTATCCTGGTACAGTAATTTCAAACATTCAAAACTAGATTAATTGAAATTCACCCATTATTTGAAAAAAGGTTTAGTTCAAGTAAGTAGTTTTACGAATTTATTACGAAGTTTTACGAAGTAGTTTATTAATTAACTATGCGTTATTAAGGATTTCGATTAAATGTCTGTACATATTAAGGGAGGTTGAATATGTAAAGTCAACTGTAAAAGTTGTCGATTTACAATATTACTTACCTTTTACAAGTTTTAATCACAATTTTTAAGAAGTCCGTATATCATCATGGGGTACAAGAATACTCCAGAACGTATTTTGAACATTCCCTTATCCACATAAAACTGCATTTAAGCCAAGCTATGAGTCTTTTATCATTAGACGTTTCTGATAAGGCCGAGGCTCAAGACAAAATTTCCATCAGGATGTATCCTGGTAAGCTTGCAGGGCATGTAATAGATTACGTGTAGCTGCAATGTATACGACGCGAAGGTAAAATCAGCAATGTGTTTTCCTCACATAATATAACCTAAGAATTCATTTATTTTTGTTTTATTTATCAGAATTTTAACAGTCAATTGTAAGAAGTATATTTTTATGAATTTATTTATTTAATACAGGAATGCGGTGGACTCATATAATCTTAATGTTATTAGTCTGACTATAAAGGCGAATTTTTCTTCAAATCACACAAAAAGCATATATTACTCGACTAAAATATCATCAATGCGACTGTATCGCGAATTAATTTATGTTGTACATCCTTTAACCGAGTGTATACATTATGTGCGTTTTTCGTCTTATTACATATTCAGGGTGTTTACTAAAAACCTTCAGGACTTGGGGATATTGTCACATAATATCAAAACTAAGAAAAACGTTCCTATAAACATGGGACCTGAAAATTCTTGGTTATCCGTCTGTCGGCATGTATGTGTTTTTAACATGATTTTGCATAACTTTAGAACCACTAGAGATATCTACTTCAAACTTAGTGCGCATATGTTGTCTAATAAGACCTATTTTGGTGTAGAGTACCTATAAAGTTTCTACTTTGTACTATTTAAAAAGGGCAGCCATTTTTATATTTCAAAACTTAATATTTTAAAAACCGTAAATTTTACAAAAATTGTACAAAACACAAAAAAGTTGCGCAGTTTTATTTCCTAAAAGGCTGTACAAAGATTATTAAGACCGAATCACAATCAACGGAGGGGTTGAAATTTTTATGCGAAATTTTACTATAATTGCATAAACAAGCATGTATTATGTTAGAAAAATTACAATAGCTTCGTTAATTGTCGTTCGATCTTAATAATCTTTGTACGGTTTTCTATAAAAATGTGCAACTTTTTTACCTTTTGAACAATTTTTGTAAAATTTACAGTTTTTAAGGTAATAAGTTTCAAAATATAAAAATGGCTGCCATTTTCAAAAGGTACAAAGTAGAAACTCGATACTCCGCACCAAAATATTTCTTATTAGTCAATATATACGCACCAAGTTTGAAGTTGATATCTCTAGTAATTTTAAAGTTATGCAAAATCATGATGAAAACACACAGAAACCGAAAGACGGATAACCGAGCATTTTAGGACCCATGTTTATGGAACTTTTTATTCAGTTTTGATTTAAGTAACCAAATCCGGAAGTCCTGAGGTGTTACTTGTGAACACCCCGCATAACTTTATAAAAAAAACTCAGTTTGGTTTCATCGAGAAAAAACGATAGACCGTTAACTCCAAAAAAGAATAATAGTATATTTCGTCATTAGGATCAAAAGAGAACATTTTCAATACGAACTCCAGTTTAACTGGGAAATGAGCGAATATTGAAAAGACACTTTTGATCTTAGTGACGAACTATATTTTTCGTCATACTGCAAAAATCCTTAAGTTTTAAATCAAAACAAAAGTAAAATTTACGTACTGTATCTTCATGACCTTTATGTTTCTTGCCACTTGTCTTTTGAACTTGGAACAATCAGATCAGCTGTTGCGCATGCACAGGTTTCCTAACTATCGATTGTTGATTCGATGACTTCAAACCAATCATTGTGGTTCGATTCAATCGGTTGTTCACCAAAACAAACATTAGATATTTCGATATTTATATCCTTTAATTATACGCTACTTAATGATTAGATTATTTGTAATCGAATGAATATTGTTCGATTATTTACCTCGAATCAAAAGTATCATCAACAATGATCATTTTAGTCCTAGGACAATATTAATCATCAAATCATTTTTTGTTATTATCCAAGGACTAAAAAGAACAACTTTTGAATCCCAACGCATGTGTCAAAAGCAGCTGTTTTAGAAGCAGTATGATGACAAGTAATTTGTCAGTGTAAAATTAAACCAAAGAAAATAAATTATGCCAATCCAAACATTACTCATAAGACGTTGTTTCTTTTTAATTATATTTTTTCATTAATTGATGTTTTAATTAATGTTAATGATTATAAGAAATTAATTATAAAATTTGATGTAGCCTAAATCAACTGTATAAAATGTTTACTGATTAAAAATAGCTACTTCACGTCTCCTAAAAAATGAATTAATTTCATATTGTTAAAAAACAAATGGCAAGTGTTGTAAAATCTAATAACCTATACATATTTCAAATATTTTGTGTTTTGGTGGACTTTTATGATTTTGTTTTACTAAACTGTTTGGTTACTATTTTTGATGATGACGAGACGCTCCTAAAAATCTCAAAAAATTGCAAAATGCATGTAAGAATAATATAGACCCAGAATACTCCAGCCGTTATTGTCTAGCTCATTTTGGCAAAATTGGCAGTTCAGTTGTTTGGCTGGAACCCAATCTTAGGTTAAACCAGATATGAAAAAAGGAAATTGTTGTATAACTGGTAAGGATTTTCTCAGCGACCATTTAACGCAGATGTCGGGCGGCTGGCCCGGCGCCAGGCTGTGCTGTGGCTGTGATGGAGACCACTTCTCTTTTTACTTACCTCTGACGGCCCTTGTAGTAATCCACCGACTTCTCTGTTATGACGGTGGTTGTTTCTGTACGTTGTTTTGTACCCCAGTTGTAATTGAACTACAGATGCCTATCTTATTCTTAATATCGTAAGTTTCATTACAAACCACTAATATCAGGTAATTTCTTTAATTTATTTATTTAACAATTATAATAAATAAATAAGGTCTTTATTTAGCAAGCGTTCATCAAAGTACAAACTATGTTTTTCATGACAACTTTTGTCAAATAAGTAAATAAACAATATAATAATCTATATAAAAACAAATATTTAAAAGTATATTTACAGTTCAGATAAACACATCTTTTACACATTTCTTAAACCTATTGTAGCTGTACTCTTTTAAAGTGGGTGGCAAAGGATTGTACTTTTTTGGGCCAAAGTAGCTAAACCCCTTCAGATTAGCTATGTGTAATCATTATGTGTAACATAATTACTATGTGCAATTCGTATAACTATTAATTATCTATAAGTATAAAAGAGGATGTTGGTATATATATATATATATATATATATATATATATATTTATATAGTTGGCACGGATAAACTCAGACACCGCTG
This sequence comes from Flexamia atlantica, assembly GCA_035578135.1. Lineage (NCBI taxonomy): Eukaryota > Metazoa > Arthropoda > Insecta > Hemiptera > Cicadellidae > Flexamia > Flexamia atlantica. The sequence continues at coordinate 41,179,328 of JAQJVK010000009.1, forward strand.
GACCGATGGCCACGAAACTTGGTACATACATGTAGAATTTCACGGAGTAGGTTTATACACCATTAATTTCTTGATAACTTTCAGGGCTTAGCCCTGGGACCGTCTTAAAGGTACCCATGTCAGGGATTTTGAAAGAATTTGAGTTAGATTTGTTTACTAATAAAACATATTAAAGTAAAATTTAAAACAGATGATGTAAATTAATGGTATTTCTTTCTGCTATTTAATTGTATTTGTTTACATGAACATTTGTTACTTGGTGCCAGGTGGTTAATGAATTAGACCTTTGCATTTTTTCAAAGTTCAATACACTATATAGAATGCTGGTATGTAGTATAAATAACTGATTACTGTAGGACTTCAGTGGTCACTGATCGCTCATACTTGAAGGACTTCTTTTTTTATGACAACTAACTGCTATTTAAAGAGGAAGAGTGTGCTAATTTTATCCACAGCACTTTAAAAAAATTGCTGGGACGGCTCATTCAATCTTTTTGTTCAATATAGAGTCCAAAAACGTAAGACAGCCTTTTTTAATAATAGCTGGAGTGGCATTGTAATTTTTTGTTCAAGGTAGACCCTAAAACCTAAAGAAAAATATTTTTACAGTGAATAAAATTTCAAGCCATGTTCTATGGTACCTCTAACACGTATGCCTTCATGAAGGAAAGAAATAGGATTTCTAATACGCAGGTCTGCTGCGACGGGGTCGCATAATAAAGTTATAACTAAGCGTAACATATGCGAGCAGATTCAAAGTGCCGTCGAAAAAGCCAAGGGTGCCGTTCCTTATATTGTGCCCCATGGCCATCATCAGAGCAAGCTCAGGTACCGTGCGTTAAGCAGAAACGACCATAAATGCTTCTCGGCGTTCGTCTCTGTAAATTGGCCTCTTGAGTGTGTGAGCGCAATCCTCTTCACCTGATAGCACGATCGACTGGACAGCCGACACAAGCAAAACGCACTTGCAAGAGGAAGGACCACCGATATTGGGCATGAGCCTACCCAGGGCAGCAACACCATTTGGGGCTTTGTCGGTGGGGCGTTGGATATGGACACATTTTTTATATAGACAGGCACTTTATGCAGGAATAGAATACCCCTGTCGTAGCATTCCTGCGTACTAAGAGCGAGTTTCTAAAAAAGTTTTTTGCTTTATGGAAGTACATTTGATATGTTCAAAGAAGTAGATTTTACAACAAGAAAAATAAATGGGAAAGCAAAACTATAGTCTATAATTGATGGGTGATAGTGTATGTTTAATTTTAATCGTGAGCGAAGCCACGGGTTCTTCTAGTTTTATATAAAAAAATTAAATTTACAAGTAAAACATCTCATGGGAACTGTTCAAAACTATCATGATATCATTGGTAAAGAAATTATTTTGTTTTTGCACAAATGTCATTCTCTTGCTTGTAGTAAGGCGCAATTAGACTTAAACCTGGACATGCGATGTGAGTTGGAAACCTGGGAATGGTTCGCACGACGGTGGATTTCGAAATAAGCGGGCAATTCTTAGTTTCAACATTGAAAAGATCTGCTACCTCTTGAAATGACCTGGTTAAGTTACCGTAGCCTTTCACTATTAAAATAATCACTCTTTCTTTTCCAGGAAACGCCATGTTGATAACAAATTATGAAAAAAACTTAAAAACAAATAAATTCTGTACTTATTTTACGTTTTTTCTTAATAATTAGGTGAAGAAAGAAGAATGAACATACACGATGTTGACACAGGGCTAATTTTACTAACTACAAACATTTTTGTGGCGAATATTTGGTATTTGATGTATGGGGATTTTTCTAAAAGATAATGCATAGACATGGGTCGCTGAGCCAAAGGAAAAAAGGCGGATATCTATTAGTCTGTTAGTGAAATAATTTTCGCAATAATATAATTTATCGTTTGATTACAAGAAATGTAAATTTGTTTTAATTCCATAAAAAAACTTTGAATTTTTAACTCATTCAGCATATTAAAATGAGTGGTAAAACCCCCCGGCTTTACCACTCACTCACTTTTTTCGGCTTTTTTTTGTTTGGACTACAGTCCTGCATGCGATGTGAGTTTATATTGTAGTTGGTTGGACAAATCCTCCCCCCAAACAATTTTGAAGGATTTAGCCTTGATGGTGGCAACAAGAAATTATTATTTTTGAATCTTTTAAGTAGTTAAAATGTATTTTGGTGATTCTTATTAGATTTAAATGTGAACTTTCGAACACAGGAAATACAAAATTTAATTGACAGACGGAATTTTTTATTTTTTTATGGCCGCCATTTTGGACTCGAGCATGATATCGACCTCCGGTTTGCGGCATTGTGTTTCTTTTAACAAACCCTTTAAAATAAGCGGTCACACGATGGGGGTTTACATTTAAAATTTTGGGGCAACCCCCCCCCCCCAAAAAAAAATCCAATTTTGGGGGAAGGGGCAGAAATGACATGTACATCAAGAAGTAGTTTTTTTTAGTACTAAAATGTATGCAAATTACAGTTTTGATATCTGGCATACTTTAAAAGATATTAAACCGGTCCGGGACTTTTGGATACAGTATAAAAATGTGCAATTTTCCTATAATAAGTGATCTGTTATCTATTTAATTGGGTAATGTTTATATGTAGTAAGAGAAAGCATCAAGTGTAAACATTAAGGATGACAACAAAGGGTGTTGTTCGGTGTTCTGTCTTTATTTTTATTCCTTGATTTACATCAGTAATAAAATTTGTGGTGACTGCTGCAGTTAGTTTCTTTCAAATTTAATTTAGCTGGAATAATTGGTGGACAATCGTATTGCTTAGTCGTAATTGCCTGAATAAGCAACATTTTATTACACGGGCTTGCGAATAACGGCTAATAACAAGTTAAGCCTCATTAACTATTGTTTTTGTTAAAGTCTAAACTGTCACTACCAATAGGTACCGTTTTATCGATTCTTGAAAGGGTTATTGTTAAATTCGAGTATTCAAGTAAATCCTTAGGGTAGTAGTGTAATAAATTACATACCATATCCAAAGATCTTAGTTATAAGTATTTTTATAAAATGGATTTTATTATTTAGCTTTATACATTTATTTATTTTTAATTTAATTGGTCACAGCAAAGAATAACTCCAATTATAATAATTGATATTATTGTGGATACAACATAAGAGCATTGTTATTAACCCTCTCTATAAGAGAGTTTGAAATCTAACCTTTAAACTCTTCGTAGGTTGCGGCTAAACCTTAAGGTTTGCAGTCACCGCTAGGGACAGACTATTCCTCCATGCGGCAGCGTAGTCCGTAGTCTAATGATTTTTTCCTGATTTTTTCAACTTTTTACTGGCGCAAGTGATTGGGATATGTGGAATGTACATTCCCGTAGCATTCTATTGTTGAATGCGGGTTGCCTAATGAAATTAAGCTAAGTGCCAAGATCAATTTGTTCTTGCATCATTCCAAAAAATGTTTAAAACAATCAAATTTGTTTCGGAAATTTTATGGTATTTACTCATCTTCAATATGACATAATTACCAAAGCTTCGACACTTAATTTAAGGGCACAAAAATTAATTTCCCAACAATTTTAAAAAAATATCAAGATTTTAACATATTGTGACATAATTTGGCGCTTTTAACGACTTAAGCTCTCATCGTTTACATAATTTTTTATTTCTTATTATTTTTAACATATAGTCTTATCATATTTACCATAAAAAATAAAACGGAAACATTATGAAAATCATCGACTACTCCACTTTGATTTTTATACGTAGTTAATATTCAGGCGTTGACCCACAAGATTTTCTTCTCGATTGCATTGTGAAACCTGCAATTAATTGTAATTAAAAAAGTTAGTTAAGCCTACTTATGTAAATAAGTAACTACCACAGTTTAGAGAGCTGCACAGAATGTTTCCAAAAATATCCCAATTTATATATTCCCAGAAGCTGTGCGAAGTGTCTGCTACTGCTACATGGCAGTGGCGGCGTCATCGTGGATCGGGAACGCCGTTGTCAGCGATAGGATTTTTTCCTTGTCACTTATTTTGTCACGTCACAATGTTACATCAATCCCACAGTAGACTCAGAATATTTATTTTATTCCCCATAGGCGTAAATTTGAAATTCAGTTAACGTTAGTTGTCTGAAAACAATATTACATTCATAAAGAGACACATACAAATATTCATACACAACAAACATACACATTATAAATAATAGGCCTACTTACACAATTTTTTTCTTTCGGTTCATTCGCATTTGGCGCCAGGGATTTTTGATGGACCATTTTGAAACGTCTTGTGGTGTACATTGGTCGGCAACGAGTCTCGGCTCAAATCGAAGCAAGGATATTTAAATTAGCTTTCCCGAAGCTTCGGCTGCAGATTCAGTCGCGGAGTTGGAGCAAGAGGGCTATGTGTTGACAAAACGTTCTTTACTTCCTGGATGACCAAACCTTATGCAAATAATAAAAGTTCTTACCATTTATTGAATTCTAATTATTGATTTCAATGTATGAAAAAGGAAACAATTATGTCCCATTTTCATATTTATTTTCACTCATGGTGTAAAATCCTGGCTTTCAATCTTAGGAATTTTCCTCATTTTCATAATAACTTTCATTACAAACAGCGATTACTTTGACATTACAGTTATCATTTTGAAAGGAATTAAAATCTTATGCACGTTAGATTTTGAGTGTAGTTCAAAGTCATTTAAAAGGTTTGAATATAAAAACCTGGTTAGATTAAAAAGAAAGCACTTTTAGAGAGAAATCGAGTCATAAGTACATCCTTGACCTGCTCATGGCAGAGGGACTCGCTTTTCACGATCACCAGGATGAACCTGAAGAATATAGGGGAATAATGCTGGAGAAAAATATTAAAGCTGTGTAAATTAGTTCCAAATTTTTTATTCTTAGCTAAATTTTCAAGTGTCAAGTGAAACCATAACGCTAATTATTCCCTTCTCGCACTCGGTTAAAGCTTAACTGCGCCAAAGAGTTATTTATTTGCTCATTGTAAGAGGTAAAACATGTTTAACCTGTCAAACCTTTTTGCTTCTTCTAAAAAATGTGGTTATCGAGTGTATGATAATTAAATACATGTCCAAAAAAACACAAACAATATTGTGAGAAATTGAAAGACAAATAAAGTACAACATTTTAATAAATTCTTTGTACAAGTAGTAAGGATAGTGGAAGTTAAAAAATCTTTTTTTCATTACTTAAAGTTTATAGTAAGTAAGTGTGACATAGTGCTAGTTTATCTGACATAATATTTTATTTATGGTGGTATTTTAACGATCTTGTTTGAAAATATCATAAAAAAATTTCTCATATTAAAATTAAAACCTATTCACTTGCCACTTGCGGTTAGTTCACATTCAACGTTATAAAGCTTTCCTGCTTTCTTGACTCGAATTAACATACTTGACTCAATGCTTTTTTTTTATTTGATGGCTTGGTTACGAAGCTATTTCGGAGTATTCTCTTTTCGTTCATTTACCAGTTTTAAAATATCCTAAAAAATTAGAATTAATCCACGCTTATGGCTCCCATCGCTAACTTTTTACGAAATCATTATGAAAACATTTTAGTTTATCTTCTTACACCTAGATAATGTAAGAAGCTGTTACTGACAAGACTAGTGCCGTCATGTCGTTTAGGGCAAACTGGGAATCATGAGGGCGGGTTTGGCTACGTTAATCTCACATCTACAAATCAACACATCTATTTGTTCTCCAATATCTGCTATTGTTCAGCTCGAACTAAATTAGTACGTGTGTTAGTTGAAAGCAAATTTGTTTTTGCGAATTCCTCTTGTGGTGGAGAACCATTCACATATAGTGAGGCCACAGTAAGCCTGGGACCTCGATAACAATTTAGTTAAAAAATTGGCAGATGGAAAAAACACAATTCGTAAATTATGTGGCTACCGACACATGAGTGGGAAGCAAAGCACTTTATCCCAATGTCAACTTAATGGGAAGTGAATAAAATTTTATATTACGCTAACTCCTCAAAATATCTCTATTAAGGATTATCTAGTTGAAATCTATTGGATCATATTCTAAACCCAATCCCCCTCCCTTTTATATTTCTGTGACAGAAAACTTGCATAGTTATTTCCAAGTTCCCTTTGGTGAATATTGAGTTATGCAATAATCATATTTGTTCAAACTTTATATTACTTGATAAGAGTCTTTATCTCATTCATTTATTTGCACATTAGAAGTTCTCCAAAGGCTGGAGTTCTGCTGGAACGGGGATATTTTTATTTTCCATTTGAAATGTATATTTGGACATGTACTTTAAATACGCATAACGGCACAAATAGGGACAAAAATTATTTTTTTTAGAGTGTACCTGAGGTATAAAGAGGTTTTAAGTTTAACTCGGCCAAGGCTGTTAATATTTATTAATGCAAGCCTAGAGATACATTATTTTGGTCTTAAATTATGATTTCAAAAAAACAATTGCTACCTAAATAATTGCTACTTAGGACCAACAAATCTACAAGGGCAGCTTACATTGTATTTGGGTTTCTTAAAACACTAAAACAAAATCTAAAAATATATTTACATATAATTTAGTTCTAGCTTTCTAGTTAGCTGTTAACTTTTGGATAAGCTACACAAAGCCCGCAAAAATAAGAGAGATGATAAATAAATCTGATTAAACTGACTTCTAAGTATTCCTATCAAACTTAAAGGCCTAAATAAGTCTAAGAACAAATATTTACAATTAAGAGACACTAAAAAGCTTTCAGGGGCTCTCGAAGCCCAGCCTAAGCCACTCAAGTTGAGATCCATTTTTGAGCTTACCAGTGACTTCTTCATTATGTAAATCTTCAAACAGTAAAATATTATGAACATCATCTTAACTGCGATTTACTTTCTTTTCAGTATTCGCAATTAAGTTGGTGAAGGAGTACAGTCAACATAATATGCGGGGGAAGGGGAAATATATTTAATTCTGGCCAAGTCTGTTATTAATGTATGTATAGCTTAAGACTCAATAGCAGTTTTTTTATATTGCTCCTTAACCGCAGGAGGTAACCTAATAATTAAAGCAATTTTTTATGGACTTAGCACTTTTTTCAGGGCATTCTAAAATAAAATAAATATTGTTTTAATAGTGTTATTATCGCACTAAAAATTCTTGATGTTCACTTCAGACAAATGTTTCCTTAAATTCAGATTAATCGGTGAGAATATTGTTTTATGGTTTGCTATATTTATAGAAGTACAGGGAACTCAAGTAATCAAGTATACAGTATAAACTTATAGTTGTTTCTGCCATTAACTTTTAGATACTTGTTTTGCAGGTCCATTGGTAAAAGGTCGTTGAGAACGTATACCTTATTAATTAGCCTTAACTGTATACTTATGTATTTATTGAAAGGATTACATCGATATCGGAAATTACTTTCGTTTATTCCTCAGGTTAAAAATCAATTGTGATGGTCTGAAAAATATCTTGAAGGATATAGGGTTGGTCTGTAGGTCCTATAGGATATATTTCTTTTTAGGACCTAGAATTTGATCGTCAGCTGTAGAATACTGAAAGATTATTTAGGAGCAAGGGATGAGATGGTGCTCGACGTTGGGGTATTCTTGATATTTATTTCCTACTTTGGTTTGCTTGCTATACAGTATTTTTTGGAAATAAGTTATTTTATTTTGATTTTAAAATGTTTTAAGTTTGTTAGCTTAGGAATTTGTTTCATGTTTGTTTACGAAGTCAGTAGTAAAGAAACAATGTAAAAAGTAATTAATTATATCAAAAAACTAAAGCGAATGTAGTCAAAGAATATTTAATTCTACAATAATGTGGGAGTAGATTAGCTTATTGAGACTGACAAGGAATATTAAATCAAGATGAAAGGATTAAAGGTTTTAGGATAAATAATCAGAACCTTTTATTGGCATTTTGGGTTTAATTTGCGCAGAAATAGCTCTCTACACAGGGCAAAAGGTTTGCATTGAACAAGTTTAATTAATTTTGCTCCTTCTCGAAGGTTGGATTATTCAATGTACAAATTTAAATCACGTTGGTACTTGCTGCAAAAATTGCTGGATAAGATACGATTTTCTGTTATAAAAGCTGCAACTATTACTTAAAAAATCGTTTCAAGTTTTTGGCTAAACTTTAGAATCTATCTTCACCGTTAAAATCGATGTTTAAATCGCTGTTTTCGGATTCGATATAATTGATTGAATTCTTTAATAAACATATGTTTTATTCTTGTTATTAAGGTAAAATTTATTGTAAATGAACAATGTTAGGAATATGTTAGGAACAATCGAGGTTATAATTTTTAAAACGTCGATTTCAGTAATTGTTAATATCGTTTTAGAATTAGAGAAATTGAAACCCTATAGTATATTCAAGGAATGCAAAAATTTGGTTTGCTAACTGATTTGGTTTCATATTAGGAATTGCGATGAATCTAGAAGTGAAAAGTGACCGTAGTAATGGATAATAGTAGTAAAACGTCAAAATCACTGAGAAAAGGTACATGATTCGAACATTCCAAAATGTCATTGGAAGTTAACTTATATGTGCATGGAGCCATAAGTATACTCAGTTGCAGGTAGCAGGAATACTTTTAGTAAAGCACGACGCCTACAACGACTGACAATGAATCACATGCTAGGTCGCGAAGGATGTGAAATTAGTTTTTGTACGTCATGTTAGTTAAAAGCATATTTGTGTCATAATATGTCGGTAACGTTAGATTATCCCTTAATAAGTTTTATTCACATAGTGTTACTGTTATGTTTCATCACGTTACTTAAAATTAGTTGGGTTTTGAACTACTGATTAGTGGTGTCTCGATTACGACATCGAAATGTTGTCATGATTTAAAAAAATCGAGATTTTAAATATCGAGACATATATTTTTAACATCGATTTTAACGATGGAGACGGATTCTAAAGTTTCGCCAATTTTTTTAAATTTTGCATTTTTGAAATTTTATTATACATAAAAAATGCAGCAGCCGTAGTTACACCTTTTCGTTATTGTCTTTAACGCCTCATTGCAGTTTTTTTTATTATTAGAGAGATATAATGTAATTGTTGGAGTAAAAGTAATAGGATAAAAAAGGTATTATTGTTGGACGACTACTACTTCAGCATGAACGAGGCCCGCCCTCCACTGTGCTGATTAGTTTACTCTCGACCGACATAAGAATTTTTTTTACCACTTCTAACATTATTTCCTCTTTGATTATTACACGAGTATAATACATTTTTGTGCAGTTTGTTTGTTTTTAATTAAAGTTCAAATGCAATATAAATTAAATTGTTATTATTTTTTTATTAATTTTAAATTTGTATTCAATATTTTATTACGACATAAAGATATTAAATTGTGTGTTCCTTGCCCATAACTTGGCCAAAATGTGAAGTAAACGAAATAAGCATGCGGATTAATAAATACATAGTGTTACAATGAAATAAGTGCCTTTAGGGTGTCCATAATTTCCTTTTTTTGGATATGACTTTTTTTGTTTCTACGCCAGGGGCATTTTTATAGGTTTCATATATTGATATCCATAAATTTTTACAAAGTTATACTTTGGTAGACATTTTGATGTTTCATAATACTTTTTGAATCTGGGTTTTGTGCTTTTTGTCGAATAAAGCCCTTAAGTCTTAAACGACCTAAGAAAGAACTGTGGCATATCCACAAATACATTTTATCGAAGTATAGTAACATCTGAATCAAAATATCGCCAGCATTATAGGTTATGTATATGAGATTTGATGTGATTAGGCAGTTGTTATCAATTTAAAAGAGAAAGTGGTTCACACACCTATGCGTATGGATGAATTTAATTACAAAAAATAATTATTATAATTCAATTAAAATAATTTAATTCAGATGTTACAGATCTGAAATGTTTTAATGAAACTATACAGCTAGATAAGTTTTGGATTAGGTAGCGTTCCCCAAAAGTAATATTTCTGAGCTTCTTGACACGTCCACTGTGTCCAATAACACTTCAGACGTGACTGAGGTGCAAATAGATCTTCTCTCTTCTCTTTAATCTAGACTAATCTAGGAACCGATTATCATCGCAGATTCAAATGACCTACCCTTACCTCCTTCCTCTCGGCCAGAAGAAAGAAATAAGCGAGCCCAGACAGGTTGCCCCATCATAAACATCTTTAAACCTGGTTTGCGTGAAATTATTTTAGTGTTACTGAATGTAAAAAAAAGATTTGTTAAATGTTGAATGTTTATTGTAGAGATGTTTAGTGAATCAAGCATTCACACGATAACACAGTGAGTGAAGTGAATAAAAAGTAGAAAGTGCTCCTTTTTGTAGATTTTGGAGTGATTACTTCGTTTCAAGTGAAAAAGAACTTGGTGGTAGTATTTACTCTACATTCTTTAGATTAAGTAGTAGTTACTTCAAATTGTTGTGAATAAAACGTTGCTCCTACTCCCTCAGGGTAGGCATTTACTTAGAATTCTTGGAGTCTGGTATAGAGCAGACTCCATATTTCTGTCAGTTTTGATCATGGCTATGTTCATGCAGGGTTGGGAGCGCAAAGTTTATCGTGAGCGTCGACTAGTTAGTGGTAAAATCTTCTTCGGTTTGAGAACGGTAGTTTCCATTTTTTGACACGTGAATTTCTGCCGGGAATAGAAGAGTCACGGGAAGGTGCGTTGAGTCAACGAAAAAGCATAGAACTATATTTACGAACGGTCGGAGATCCCGGTTTTCAAAGTGGTGTGGCAGAGGATGTTAGCGTTCAAGCAATCAATCAAAACGTCTTTATTTATCATTGTACAGACAAGTATAACATAAATAGTGTCAATAATTGTTTTATAAACTAAATGTAAATAAATTAGGTCAATATGTCATTCATCATCATAAGTCCTTTAACATATTATATGAATTCTAGTGAATATAAAGTTTAATTAAAAATTTTATTCCAGTGTAATTCTTAACAATTAATACAAAGAATATAAAGTATTTTATAGCTTTTGAAAGCTGAAATTATACAACAGAACGAAAGATGGAATATACCATCGAATATACTACTGATATTTTGATTTCTCTAAACATTGATAGGCATTGAGTGAAGTGAATAAGAAGTAGTAAGTGCCAGTGTGTTTTTTAACTCTAGTTTTACAGTTATCAAACAAAATAGTCCAGTAAATCTACGCAAAAAACACCCTTAACCTAGAAAAAATTGCAACACGAGCGTTTTTGGTGGAAATCTGTCCCAAAAAATGTGCTTTTTAACATATCCAAAATCGGACAAAATCGGTCCATGGGGAACTCTCTAAAATTACGTTTCAAAATGGCGGATTACAATGGAAAAATTTAAAATTAAGTTTTACTCTTAGTTTTCAACTACATCTCTAGAGATATAACATTATAAATGCTACAAAAAACCGTTAGGGGGGTAAAACTTAATTTTCATAGGATTTTAAATTTTGGCCGCCATCTTGGATCCGCCATATTGGATTCAATTATTTTTCTTCAAATACAAAAGTGGTAATGTGACACATCATTTAGAACTAGATTTTTACGCTGATTCCAATACTGAAATCCGTTTTCAAAAATCTGTTTTTGTTTTTAAGATATAACGAATTTATTTTTTTTATTTTTTTAAATTTGTTAAAATGTTCACCAACTTAGACCAAACTGCAACACAACCGTTTTTCATGAAAATCTAACAAAAAGTTCTTATTCAAACAAAAACAAAAATCTAACAAAAATCGGTCTACGGGAAACCCCCAAAAATCACGTTTCAAAATGGCGGTTTTTTTAACATTGGGAAGTTTTTGAAAAAAGCCACTCGACTGCATTTTTTATCTACATTTAACAAGATATTGAGTTGGGACCACCGCCAATAATTTTTGAGTGGCTAGTCGTGCATTTTGTCTAGGCAAAAACTTTTGGCCGCCATCTTGGATCCGCCATATTGGATTTCAAATATTTTTTTCAAAAGTAAAGGTAGTCATATGACACATCATTTAGGACTAGATTTTTACGCTAATTACAATGCTGAAGTCCGTTTTCAAAAATCTTATTTCGTTATTTAAATATAACGAATTTATTATTTTTATTTTTTAATTTGTTAAAAAACTCATAATCTTAAACCAAATTTCAGCACAATCGTTTTTTAATGGAAATCTGCTAAAGAAATACTTATCCCGATACATCCAATATCGGACAAAAACTGTGCACGGGAGAACCAAAAAAATCACATTTCAAAATTATTTTGGATCCAATATGGCGGATCCAAGATGGCGGCCAAAATTGAGTACCCTCTCAAAATTAAGTATTAACTACCCAATAATGTTTGGGGGTGGTGTAAAATTGATATTTGAAAAAATATAGGAAAAAGGTAAGGGGGGCTATTATGGGACACCCGGTATATATATATATATATATATGATTTATTTATTTATGTATGTATGTATTTATTTATATAATATGAGATAAAGGTCGTTTCGGTGTTGATTTTGTGTAAGTTGTTTCAGGTAAATGCAAAAAATCCGAGGGGAATAGGCTGAAATTTCACACCAAGGTATATCATCTACCCAGGCAAAACATGGGTCTACCCAGGTCCTTAATATCCCTTTAAGTTTCACCCCGTGTGCATTATTTCTCACTAGTGTTTTGAATAATGTTTGTAGTTTTTATTTGGTTTCCATAGGAACTATAGTTGATTTTATATAATATGGTCATAGCGGTTACCATAGCAAAACTGAGTTGACAAGGATTAATAATTTCTAAATAGAACTAAAATACTTGTAGTGGTTTAAAAAAATCCAATGTTTTCCGCAAATATTGGAAAATATCTCTAAAATGGCCGCCTTTTGAAACGGCTAGAGATACTTTAGTTCAGTTTTCCTCAAAATGTTCCGTTCAGCAGGACCTGTAAAATGATATAAAACGTGGTATAGGTTTACTTAACAATATTGTGATATTTTTACCCTAGGCCTTAATTTGTGGAATACCCTGTAGATAAATCGCGATGAACACATTTTCAATGAATTCTACATATCTGAGTTAGTGGAGGACAATTCTGTTTAGCATTCCTGGACTACACAGTTTCCCCTTTAAAATATAGGTAAATGGTTGGTTTTATTGATACCCTGTAAGCTTTAAATGTGACACAAAAAATTGTTACAAAAACATTAATAAAAACAATATAACTCACTCCAAACTTGTCCGATTTTAATGATCAATGGCTCAAATGAAAGCTGATAGCTCACTGAGTGTTTTGAAACCATTTAAACCTATATTCCTTAAACAAAACTGGAGATACCCGGTCTTAACTAAATTAAAAATTCTGAAAAAAATATTTTTATGATGATTATAGGTCCATAATTCGCATCTAACTCAACCTATTTAAATGGGTAAGAGCTTAAATTAAAGCCAGTAATGTACTGAGTTAATTAAAATCTTAATTAGGCCTGAGTCTCAGCTAAATTTGGAGATATAAGTCTTTAAGTGGTGACAAATTTCAAAAGTTAGAAGAATTTAAGTTGTATTATGGATCATAATTCCATTTATACTAGTCAGATTTCGATTAGTCATAGTTCATATGAAAGCTTATACCTTACCGAGTAATCTGACACCAGAAGGAACTTTTTAACTCATTTCAAACCTGAGATATAAATCTTTAACAAAAAACAAATTTTAAAAAAACCAATTTTCATGTAGCATTTAGCTTTACAGCTCGGTTCACACTTGTCCGATTTTAGTGATCAATAGCCCAAATAAAAGCCAAAAAATCACTCATCATTTTAAGATCAAAACGAACTGAAAGCCTTGCTTGGTTCCTGAGATATAAGAAAAATAATCGTAAAAATGTTATCATTTATTTAGCCCCCATAAGAAATGTACAGGGAAGAATTTTATTTTGAACATATCTTCAAAACGAATCGATATTTTTGAAAACGGACTTCATTATTGAAATCAGTGTAAAAATCTAGTTCTAAATTATGTGTCACACGACCACCTTTACATTTGAAAAAAATAAAATAAATCCAATATGGCGGATCCAAGATGGCGGCCAAAAATTTTTACCTTGTCAAAATGCACGACTAGCCACTCAAAAATTATTGGCGGCGGTCCCAACTCAATATATTGTTTAATGGAGATAAAAAATGCAACCGAGTGACTTTTTTCAAAAACTTTCCAATGTTAAAAAACCGCCATTTTGAAACGTGATTTTAAGGGGTTTCCCATGGTCCGATTTTGTCCGATTTTGGATATGTTAATATGCACATTTTTATGAGCAGAATACCGTCAAAAACGCTCGTGTTGCAATTTGTTCTAGGTTAAACAGTATTTTTACTGGACTAAAAATATTTTATATGATTGTGAAAAAAGGTAAAATTCTATCAGAATTGGATACTACATTTAAAAATTGATTTAAGACATAATAAGGATTATTTATAAGGTTTATTTTTAGTTTATTTTATTACGAAAATACTTCTGACTATAATTGGTCTGTAACTGACTTTGGACATTAATTGTCTAGGCAAATTTTAAAAAACTTCACACCCATGTAAGTTGTTTTGTTCTTATACAATTCTAATCTATGACGAATAGTCAAAATGTGGTTTCTGGTTTCATATGGGTGAGGATTATCCTGAAAAATTTGTATTTGATTTTCTTTCATAAATTTTATTGTTTCAAATATATAAAGGTTGTGAACTGTTAACATTTCTAATTCAGTGAAATCATTCCGTACCGACTCTTTCCTCCTTTTATTCGCTCAACTGTTTGTAAAACCATTGCACCATGTAATGGACCAAGACAGCATGAGCGCATGAATGGATAAAGTTTCCTAACACAGTTCAGGTCACTCCTTCCTGGAAACATGTCCTTACAGATCGAACTAAAAGGTATCGCTAGATAAAGATAGCCAAATAAAGATAGCATCTACTTCCTGGTAGTAAGTACTACTATAGTAACTACTTCAGAGGCTTAATATTAGCCATAGTACTTACTACCTAGTAGTAGCATTTCTTTATTCACTTGGGAAAGAGAAAATGCTACTACTATGTAGTAATTACTTCTAGCACTTACTACTTTTTATTCACTTCACTCAGTGAGAAACATATGAACCTTTCGCTCGTCATTGGAGCACGAATATTTAAATACTTCTTATCCAACTCATAACAAATTAATCTGACCAATGGGATTTGTCTGTTATGTATATTTAACAGATTTGCATGTTTCATCAACATCGGTGTATTACTCACACGCATACCAGTTTACATTCGTTGTTTGCACTTATTGATATACAACAATATTACTGTACTCTTTTACAACAGATAAGTAATATCAAAATTAGGAAAAATTAAAAGTTGATAGCAATTTTTTCCAACCATGTTATTATGGAAACGCATGTTAACTTTTGTTTTCAGTAAACAAATAACAGTATTGTAATATGTATTGTTTTTCTCTAAAAAATAAAAATATATGATTACTTTTAGGGTTAATTATCAGTTATAAATATCTTCCATGTTTGTTTTACTGTAGTAACCTATTCCAATACCAATAATACCTTGAACTTTACATAGATTACGTGTTTTCAACTACTACGTTATTATCAGTTAGTCGTATACTTCCCCCCTTTTCAATATGAAAAGTTTTCTTCATTTGGAAAACAATCATTACCATCAGAACATTTACAATGATTAACCACCGTTAAGAACATTTTTCTTCTGAGATCCTTTTTTCCTTTAAATCCCGTTCAACTAACATAGTCACGCCTATTTTCCGTTCTTTGAGTGTAATTCTTTCAAAGCTAAATAAAAGAAGGTTTATTAAGGTTTTCCCCTAAGAATATTAGTAGATAAACCACACTATTTGAAACACTGGGAATATTTGCTTCCAAGACAAATAAGCTAGGAGCTTGCTTTCAAAATTAATTTAAAATATAACTTAATAAAGTGTTCTTGATATTTTACTGAAATTCCCTAATAGGAAACTGTTTCAAAATTCGAAGTTTATTATTCAGTTCAAACGTGAAGAGTAGTAAAAGCACAGGCACCTGTCCAGTAATCGCAACCGCATGATACCCAACCCTAATACCGGTTAACAAAATTACCTACCCTATCCCCGGTCCCTGGGCTTGAACGTTGATTGTCATATCAATCTCGAGTATTTCCCCCGTGGCCGGCTGGACCGTGACCCGGATCGTTCAGTGTTGCCAATTCTTCGGACCAAAAATACCCTGTAAATCTGGCGCCGCTGCTCGCCGCACATACCGGTCACTTTCACTCGATTGTTGTCTTATTTATTGGAAACACGTGTGAGTAATGTACAAAATTTCACACCTTGACTTTTGCTTTACAAACTAATTACGGTTTTATTATGTATCGGCAAAAAATTATCAAAAGAGGGGTGAAGGTCACAAGTACTGTAATAACTTTGTGAGCTAGTGCACTGTATACTAAAAAAATTCACACTTGATTTTAATATATTGAACTGTATGTAAGCTAGTATGTCTTCGAGCTCAATGAAGCATTTTCATAGTTAATAAAACATTAGGATAGCCTTAGATTAAATTATAAATATCCCAAACCCCTTAAAGGTGGATGGGTAAGAATGAGTTGCTCGTATCTGTTAAATTCTGTAAGTTTGCAAAAAAGTACAAAGACAAAGACTATTGGAGATTTTAAAATCACCCCCGGGTTTAGAGATATAGTATTTCCTTTTTTTATTAACAACCCACTCTCCTTTTG
Organism: Flexamia atlantica; assembly: GCA_035578135.1. Classification (NCBI taxonomy): domain Eukaryota; kingdom Metazoa; phylum Arthropoda; class Insecta; order Hemiptera; family Cicadellidae; genus Flexamia; species Flexamia atlantica. Next base: position 41,196,054 of record JAQJVK010000009.1, read on the forward strand.
CCACCTGTAATATTTTTTACAGTTTTTAAATAAATAATTGTATTTTTGTAATCAATAACCTTAATTAATCAACCACGATTTCTTCGTTTTCTTTAAATGGATTTTGTATCCATCCGTCAGACAAGTAATTAAAATTAATTGGTAAATAATAAAGTTGAAATTTAAGTAACTTTTAGCTATTGAAGTAAGTAATAATCTTTTTTTTACTATTTTGTTGGTACTAGAACATATTGTAGCGGGACAAAATGTAATATTGCGACGTACGGATGACTAATCACATTTATCTTGCATTAACTTAGCAAATCTAATTACTGTTACCTAATTACTGTTACTTCAGATCAAACGATAAAATAGGAACAAACTTGTGCGAACTAAGCTAGTTTGTCAAGGATTGTGCGAACTAAGCTAGTATGTCAAGGATTGTGCGAACTAAGCTACTTTGTCCAGGATTGTTATATAATTATGTTTTTTCCTTATCCTATAGTTTTTCTAAGTTGTTTTATAACATGTAATAATTTTCATTACGTTTCCAAGAACTTTAGATTTACATTATAAATTTAAATATTTTCTATATACACCAAAACGGCACGATGGACAAATGTTTATATTATCATCTGGTAAATGATACAGTCGAAGCATATATTTTCTTTATTAAAAGCTGAAACTATAACTCAATTTGCATTTATTTGGTGCAAATTATGATAGTTTGCAGTTTTACAGTTTGCATATGTGTAAGTTTAAGTATGTTTAATTAAGTAGATTTTATTTGATATAATAGTGAATTTACTTTTGAGGTTAGGTTAAAAATTGACCAGACAATAGTTAGTTATGTCAAATTTATCTGATTGGAAAAATAGCTATTTATTATTTTTAAACGTTTGTAATGGTATCAAATAGTATATTATTACGTTACTAGTCCGATAAGTACTTTTTACCGAACGAGCATGCTATGATAGTTCCCGCGCGAGCCAGAGGCTAGTGTGGGATTTTCATGCGAGTACGGCAATACTTACCGGGCGTGTGACGTACGATAATTTACATCATATTACTCAGAAAACTATCATATTAATCATAGCAAATTCCTTGCATAAACTACTACCTTCCTCAATTCCTTAAACACAGTCTATCGTAAACAAACAAACATTTGCTACTGTTACTAGTGCTGCCACTACATTATTCTAAAGTAACCAATGAAAATGCAGTTGGTTTGCTGCAATAAGCTGATTGTTTGAATTGCTTTCTCCAGTTATTTCCGTTTCCTGGCGCATGGTAAATTTACTGTGCATTGCACGTTAAATTTATCGTGCAATTATCGGCAAAGAGTAACTTTCCAGCCAAGAGTAAGGCACAGAAAACTGTTTGTGAAGCTTATTGATGTAAACAAATTTATCGTACAGGGAGTGACCATACATAAGCCCGATATCTCAAAACAGTCGTGAAAACGCACGATTTTCAAAACGCAAACGTTTTCAAACTCAATTTGTTCAAAAGAAGAAAGAAAAATTCCTGTAAAAGTTGTTACAATTTAATCCCTAATAAAAGGAGTAAGTATTCACCTTTTTCTGGGTTGTAATTTTAACAAGGCGGCTAGAACTGTCAGTTACAATATGTTTCAGTGTAAGTTTTTCCTACAATTCTTTTAGGCTACACTTCAAGTTATCAGTTACTCAAAGCCGAAAAATAGTTTGAAATTACAGTGCTTTCCATAGTACAATATAGGGGCACAATGTGTGTTCCAAATTGCTGACTACTTCAGATTACTTTACCTGTGATAATAATTTATTTAAAGATTTTGGTAAACAAGTTTTCTTCTGAGAATAGATTTATTCTCATGAGAAAATAGACATTCAAACCTTTGAAGAATCTAAACTCAAATGAGCGGTAAGAGGCTGAAAAACGGAACTGTAGATAAAACATTGACTACACTACATGAACTATTCAATCAGTTGATTAAGCATGTTCGAGCCTAACCAACCACTGGAAAAACGATAGTTAATCAATAGACCCTCAGCTCGGCGCCGCGACGTCGAGGCGGAGTTGTGGTTCAATTCATTAGTCAGTGTTTACACTACAAGGCAAACATCCGCTCTACGACAAGGCTAATAAATGTGTCGTCGCCGCAACACACCACTCCACTCACGTCGAGGCCACAATACAACCCCGCCACTCACGTTGCCAGCCCTTCAACACAACTCCGCAAACGCGGTGAGGCCAGGACTTACCTTGATAACAATGTGTTATCAAGGTAAGGTATTCCACACGTTGAGGCCGCAGTGGGAAATCACTAAAATACGCTTTTTGATTTTGTTGAGATTGCTATGTTATATCACTGAAATCTCGTGCTTTATCTGTACTATAACACACACTTCTACGTATCAAACCCAACCTAACTGACCAAACCAAACCAAACTGACCAAACTGACTGTATTTGTCTACTGGCTGTATTATTGTTGTAGCCAGTAGACAAATTATTCAAACTTAGGAGGGCAATTTTAACCTGTGCTACCACGCGACTGAAGATGGATTGTAATTAATCCGAAACGCGTATCGCAGCATCACGATACTCATAATGCTACCTGTAAAGGTAAAGTAATTTGACTTAATGTATTATCACTGAAACGGACCACTCTTCTTTGGGACATCGAAAACACTCTCGTAATCATTGAATATATAATGTCCAATAAATGAGTTATTATTAAGTGAGTAATTATTATGTTATATTGGAGTTTTTAAAAAAACCGCCATAATTCATTGGCATTACTTGTTATGGGAAAATAGTTACATTAAAAATAAAAATTACAATCCATACATCCGAATGAATGTTTTCGTAACGAGTAGAAACAATTTTGTTCGTTACTTTTCTTTTGCGACAAAAGATTATCTCCAAAAAACCTATATTTATTCAGATGTGATATTATTTGCCTGGTTCTCAATATTGTCCAAGTTCCACACCAGTATTACGTGTTCCCCGATATGAGAGCGCTGGAGGTGGCGCGGCGCGGCGCGGCGGCTGATATATTTAGTGAGTCTCGCCTTGGCCGCTGACGATCACTCCGACATTCCTTCGACGTTGATTGCCATTGGCTGATACATTGCTCCCATTTTGCTCACCGTCCTTTGTTAGACAATTCTCGTTTGTTCTAAGTTAATCTTCCATATGATTGTAATCTATATTGTGTTTATAATTTATTATGAAATATGCCTATCTGTTGGGATTTTTTAGTTTGTTTTCTTTACTTCGTGTTTACAACTATGCATACTTCCACTTGAACCTCTTATTAACGCTTCTAAAACTCTTTTAATCAATTTCTTACCATACTAATTAATTTTTAAAAATAAAATATAAAAATATTTTGAGATAATATTTTTTAATATGTTTTTTATAACTGATCCTTTGATGGAAAAAAATAGCAATACTATTTTTGGTTAACACTGGATAAAACACAGTTCCGTTTCTTACAAAACGGTTTTAAGCTGGCAACGAAATTATGTATATAAACGAAAGACAACCAAGAATTATGTTTTATTTGTAAATCGCAGTTATTTGGTACGTTAATGGCAAACTGTCATCTAAACTCGGGCTAGTGAACGGTTTCAACTAATCATACAACTATCCCAGACATCCAAACCCCTCTTTAAATTTAATCTGACTTTCTGCTGTCCTTCAGGGTTTTGGACATCTCTTTCTTAGCGCTACTCAGGTTTTTTAAGTAACTTGAAATAATATTTTTAACTTTAATTGGACAACACATTTCTGTCAAAGATCAATTACGTAGATAATTTTATAACTGTTAACAATAATTTATACGGTACAAAGAAACATTTTCGTTTTCTTATCTTTTTTAACCTACCGACGCGACGCTAAATTCTATACCTCACGAGTAAATGGTATACTTACAGGCCTAAGTATGAATTGTTAGATTATTTTTACTTTTCCTTTCACTACTAGTGTTTAGAACTAAACTGCGTTTCGGAAAGTAAGAAAACTCCTCCTGACATAAAGAGATCCTACTTAAAATTTAATTTCTCCTCCTAATTACTATTTAGGAGGATAAATATGTAATGTGATGTAGGGTGTAACATAATTGAAGTTGGTTTCTCTCCATCGATTGTCCTTTAGAGGGGGGATGGTTAAAAGATGTATATACCCATAAATCGAAATACACGGAACTTTTATTGACCAACAATTAAATTACACACACAAAATTGCAAAAATGGTAGCACGCTAGAACGGATGATATCACAATACATAAATCAAAAACAAAAATATAACTGCCGTCAACATCTCGAAGCCGGCAACGGTACGACGCGCGCACGCACACCATCCACCACACACACTCACACGCTTCTCAAAACAATTGTCAAGTAGCCAGCAGTAAGTTTTGTTGGAATGCAATTAAAATAATGAGAACTCAGCAACCCAATATTCAATCATCTGATTACCCTTGGGTCTTCGTTATGAAAAATAAAACATCGTAATAACTTCACCCAAAAGGTATTCATTACTGAATATACAATTTAATTTATTCTGAGTGTTTTGTTCAAAATTTAGAAAACAACAAGCCTAATCTCAGTTCAGAGTGATTAATATTTTCCATAACGTCAATTGTTTTCAGAAGTATTACTCAATTTTTTAGATTCCGACTCTATCTTGGCATATTTAAGTCTAGCGTGAATTAATAATTAGTGAGGGTGAATGAAAAGGCTATGACGTGTCTCGTATTTTTACTTCAAAAACAATCCCATGCTCATGATTCCTCAAATCTAACAATAAATTACATTTAAGTGTCATTCATAGCTTATTAGTTATTTTAATGATCTCCACAGGGCAGATATGACAACCTCCCTAAAGCAAATCAAGCTCATTATCACTTAATTCATTAAGGTCTTTGTAATTTGCATTAGTAGACCTTTGTAAAATATCACATATTAGTGGTTGGAGTAATATGTAAGCAAATGATTCTCAATTCCTCAACTGGTGACCGAAATTCTCATTCAAAATGATTGACAATTGTGAGATTAAGCTGCTAAATAAATTTTACTAAACCGCAGGATGAGTGTAGTTGGATGAGAAGCTCTACTCAGGTAGCTTCGGGGAAGGAGAGCCCTGAACAGGTATTAATATAATCCTATTTTGCCACCAAAACAACCCTGCCACTTGTTGCCTTATTGTTTATGTTTTATTCATAACATAAATGTCGGATTATTTTGCCACATTAGCCATGAAATTCGTTCACTTTACATACGTTTACGTTTAGTCTCTATATTTCTGTTGGTGATATTTTAATTCTTTGCAGATAATTTAATATGACAAATAAATTGTTACCTTGATGAAATTATAGTAAAATTCCCACGGAAATGGTAAATAACTAAATGAATACGAAAAAGACACATCCAAGTTTGTTTCATATTACAAAGAAACCCATTTCCTTTTACTATCTTAAATTACTTATTCTCGTGCTAATTTAAACAAAATTTAAATTATGATCCTTACTGTATTTAAGTGAAAATACTGTATTCTGCCACGTGTTCCAGTTTACAAGATGTTTAACGAAAGATAAATTAAAACAGAGTATTATGTTATATTAAACTTACGTTTTTAGTATTATTAGTTTATAAATTCAGTTTAGTATAATTAACTTTGTATTATTAGAGCTGTATTTGCTTTGACCTGCAGTCACACCCATCTATATTGCTGCCCATTGTCTCACACTGTTCCTCTAGATTGCACTATTGTCATGTGATGACCAGGCTAAATAGATTGTTTCTCTTCTCTCTTATTTTGGCTGTTGCTTTTTGTCGTTAAATTTTCCGCAGTATTTCCATCAATACAGCAATTTAAATTAATTGGTAGTTTGAAATAAATTACGATAGTTATTTTATTTATCATAAATCAGCTACAAAGCATATGCAACTACTCTTTATGTGGCTCAACCGGCTTCTAGGGGAGAAGAGATTGAGCCACACTAACCCCCCACCCGCACCCGTCCTAAGCCTTTCGCTCCTGTACTAACCCTCATATTCATAATATGTATGTTGGGTCTCATAAACTAATTCGGGCTTCCAATATTTTGAATAGGACATATTTTATCTCATAAATAAGCACAGTAAACCGGGAGCTGTGAGGGCGAGAATTACGTCATAAGGTGTACATGTAAAAGCTATGTCGTTTTAAAGAGGAATCCTGGGGTGTGTAAAAAACGGGTTTGTGTGCTCCCAATCTGGGTGCTTTCTCCAAGGAGGATAAACTTGAAAACCCCCAAAACATGTGTGTTTGCTTTTATATGTAGAAAAATTAAAATAATCAAATTTTAGTTTACGCTATTAAATTCAGCTTTAAAAAACACACAATACAGTGTTTTGAATGGCTCTATGTCCATTGGTTATCAGGATACTAGTATATTGTCCCAATGTTAACCTTATGGGAAATAAATTAACAAACAAGAAAAATTAATTAAATTGTATAACTCGCTTATTTCTTAACATATCTTAATGAAACTTGATATAGGGCTTCATTTAGTTCAGATTTATTGTATATTAGATTGGAATCCCTGGATCTTTTCCGTTATACGTATACCACTGTTTCGGGTTTGTTTTCAAGCTTGATTTTGGTATGTTAGGTTAAGTTAGGTTTGGTAAGCAGTTAGGTTAGAACTAACCTAACCTAACCTAACCTAACCAAGCCTAACCTAACCTAACCTAACCTAACCTAACCAACTGCAAGTGGGATCGCTAGACGGCCAGACGCTGGCTTATCGCGACTAAAAAAAGATAACGGTAGATAAGATAACGAAACCGCAGGTAAAATATTCCTACAAGAAATATAAAAACTATTAATAAAAATTATTTGACCTGGTTTATGGTGCTCGGTCAAAAATCAAGGTTAAAAGGTAAATTTGGAATAGTGGTATACGTATAACGGAAAAGATCCGAATCCCTCATTTTTGCATTTCAATGGCGGCAAAGTTGTATACATCTTCCCTATTTTATTCTTATGGGGAGAAAATTAAACTCTAATATCTTCCTTATTTTTAACATAAATGATGAAACTTGGCATATGGCATCTTCTAATCACAATTGATTGGATATTGGCTTAAAACCATTTATCCCTATGTTATTCTTAGAGGGAATACGAAAAAGACACATCCAAGTTTGTTCACCTTGGAGAAAGCACCCAGATTGAGGCCTCACAAACCCATTTTTCAAACCCCGAGGATTCCTCTTCAAAAATGACATAGCTTTTACAAGTGCACCTTATGACGTAATTTGTAACCTCCCAGTTCCCGGTCCACGAGATGTCGGCCATGCCCGTGTTCGGTGTGTATCCAGCACCGCAGGCGAGATGTATACAGTGTGGTCTGGTGTGGGCAGGTGGACAGATAATGTCGTGTACCTGCCAGAAGCGTATGACGCGCATGCCAGAAATATTACATCCCCTTACACCCGTTCCTATTGTTATCCTCGTAATGAATCTAAACATATAGAGTTTAATAAGCCACTCAATATGGAATAGACTCCTCAATTCTTGTAAGATTTTATTTAATCATGTTAATTAATGTACTTTATTGGCGAGATTTTAATACAGTGAAAAATTGCAATACAAATTATTTAATTAATATTTTGATTAGGATTTTTGCGGACATTTGCCATCACTGATTAGTAAAAAACAAATCATTTTTTACACTAAATCAATTTTATGGCATATTTACTGTTGAAAATTAAAAAGAAAAAAATGAGAGAATAGAACGAATGAACTGACAAAAAAGGGAGACGCAGTGTTACTGAAGCCTAGTTGAATCATTTGTTAGGCCCGATTTCATTTGTTGTAACAGTCCAAACACCAACGTCAGCTGCACACTGGAATCCAGTCACGTACAAAATAATATCTCATGATATTTGAACTAAAAAAGAGAAAGAGATTGTTTATATTTTTATTGTGGGAAACAACTATCACCATTATGTTACATACCCTTTAACCCCATTCTCACTCTCAAGCAAGGCCGACTCTAGAGTTGTAAAGTAGTAGAGTTGGCCTCGTCTCAAGTCGAAACTAAAAATTTTAAAGAGAGGTGTGAGAAGGGCGTTGGAGAGGGTGTACGTGTTTTCACGAGAAATATTTGCCCTACTGTTTGCTGATAGTTGTTTCCGTAAATCGCATACCAAAATCTCCTTTTCTTTTTATTAATTTAAGATCCAACAAAGATTACAATAATTAAAACACGGTTTCGTCCGCGTTTCAAATAGTGAACTATTTTAAAAACGCATGAAGCGATTTGAATTTTTCTTTCACCAAACTTTTTTCTTTTTCCCAACATTGTTTTGATTTGGCGTATCACAAGGAGTAGCTTGCTGCTTAAAATTTCCAAGTTAGTGGTTGGGATGAGATGAGAGAATGACATTTGTATGTGAAAGATGCTTTCCTAATCAGTAATAGATGTTTGACGTTTCCAGCAAACTGAATACAAAGTTCCCTACATAACTGAACTTAGTATTCAGTTTTCGAATGCATAAAGATGCAATTTAGAAAAACCCTATGGACTTTTTAAGACATCATGTCAGTTTAGCTAACTTAGAAAAATATTGTCCTAAAGTAATATAAAGAGGGCTGATGCTGAATTTCGCTCAAGGATATTTTTAAAGCAAACTAATCTTTAACGGTCGGGAAGTGAGGGTTTTGCAAAGATGAACTTCTATTTGCGTGGTCGTCTGATAGACCCAGACAAGTGAGTGTCGGTTGGTGCGGGTGTGCTGTGATGCACGTCATGTCCGGGCCGCGGTGCCAGCACTGCCAGCACGCTGACGCGCGGCCACCGGTCGGCCTCTGTCATTCAAGAATAGCCGGCACACCGCGCGTCGTGTAGGTGTCATTCACTCGTACACGGCCATACGAGGTCTTGTTGTCCTGGTGCAACGACTGACCTCACTACTCCAGAAATATTTACTTTGAGCCGGGTTGTATTTTTGATCCAACTAATTTCTGGTGTATGTTTAGTTTTGGTGTCGGAGTTCACTTCAGTTTGTAGCAGAGTGCATTACAAATCATTACATGTTAAACTAGGAGAATATTAACAAATTGCAGCTACAATTCAGGAATCTTCTTAGGCGGAACTTTGTTTTTCAGAAATTAACTGTAATTTTTCACTCCAGACTGATTGTTTTTTCCTAATCAGTGATGGCAAATGTCCGCAAAAATCCTAATCAAAATATAAAATCACCATCACCAACAATGAATTTCAAACAAAGTATTTATTTTACCTGTAATTTTTCATGTTAACGTGATTTATGAGGCTTGACTTCCTTTGAAATGGCTGTTGATAGAATTTGATCTGTGGGGTTAAAAAGAAAACCTTGAATATAGAAAGTACAAATAACCGCGCAACAACATGCATTAGTTTAAGTTTTATGTATAATATTTCAAAAATATCTTATAATGCTTCCTCTGACTACTGAGGAATATAAGTCGTGAAAGGTCGATGTGGTATTCTCAAAGTTGCCTTCCTCTACATGACGAATGAATTGTATTTACTCATTTGTATGTTTGAATAAATTCCTTAGTATATAAAAAACATCATAAACAGACAAACGTTGCATTATGATTTGGGATTCTTTAAATAGCTCTTTGCGTTTCTAGTATATTAACTCATAGTCTGGAGTGAAAAATTGCAGTTAATTTATTAAAAACAAAGTTCCGCCTAAGAAGATTCCTGAATTGTAGCTGCAATTTGTTAATATTCTCCTAGTTTAACATGTAATGATTTGTAATGCACTCTGCTACAAACTGAAGTGAACTCCGACACCAAAACTAAACATACACCAGAAATTAGTTGGATCAAAAATACAACCCGGCTCAAAGTAAATATTTCTGGAGTAGTGAGGTCAGTCGTTGCACCAGGACAACAAGACCTCGTATGGCCGTGTACGAGTGAATGACGCCTACACGACGCGCGGTGTGCCGGCTATTCTTGAATGACAGAGGCCGACCGGTGGCCGCGCGTCAGCGTGCTGGCAGTGCTGGCACCGCGGCCCGGACATGACGTGCATCACAGCACACCCGCACCAACCGACACTCACTTGTCTGGGTCTATCAGACGACCACGCAAATAGAAGTTCATCTTTGCAAAACCCTCACTTCCCGACCGTTAAAGATTAGTTTGCTTTAAAAATATCCTTGAGCGAAATTCAGCATCAGCCCTCTTTATATTACTTTAGGACAATATTTTTCTAAAACAATGTTGGGAAAAAGAAAAAAGTTTGGTGAAAGAAAAATTCAAATCGCTTCATGCGTTTTTAAAATAGTTCACTATTTGAAACGCGGACGAAACCGTGTTTTCATTATTGTAATCTTTGTTGGATCTTAAATTAATAAAAAGAAAAGGAGATTTTGGTATGTGATTTACGGAAACAACTATCAGCAAACAGTAGGGCAAATATTTCTCGTGAAAACACGTACACCCCCTCCAACGCCCTTCTCACACCTCTCTTTAAAATTTTTAGTTTCGACTTGAGACGAGGCCAACTCTACTACTTTACAACTCTAGAGTTGGCCTTGCTTGAGAGTGAGAATGGGGTTAAAGGGTATGTAACATAATGGTGATAGTTGTTTCCCACAATAAACATATAAAAAATCTCTTTCTCTTTTTTAGTTCAAATATCATGCGATATTATTTTGTACGTGACTGGATTCCAGTGTGCAGCTGACGTTGGTGTTTGGCAGTCCAAACACCAACGTCAGCTGCACACTGGAATCCAGTGTTTGTTGTAACAGTTTACAACAAATGACATCGGGCCTAACAAATGAATCAACTAGGCTTCAGTAACACTGCGTCTCCCTTTTTTGTCAGTTCATTCGTTCTATTCTCTCATTTTTTTCTTTTTAATTTTCAACAGTAAATATGTCATAAAATTGATTTAGTTTGGTCGTTTAGTGTGAAGATCATGTTTCAATGAATACTTAAAAATGATTCAACGCCTTTTTTCCATTCGATGATTAATATAAATTACAAGGCCACCTTCAAAATCAGCAGTAAAAGGTTTAATTTCGATTTGCTTATCCTACGCTATAGCGCCTGCCACACACCTATAAACGAAACATCCTCTTTAGCCGATATTACCAAGGTGAGTTTTATGAGGCATATTAAATCAAGAATATTTAAAACCATGAACTATATAAATGTGATGTAGGGATATATTAGATTAATACGGTGTCATTCATATTCAATGAAATTGTTAATACAATCATCCGACCTTTTTAATTACTGAAATTGGATTACTTAAGTTTTGGAACTCCTTCTGTAAATAATTTTTTATTATTTTGTCCGATCACCACTCCTTAAGAACATGGTTTTCTTTCTCATAAGTTATCTACATCGAATCTTTCAGAGCTTACTGATGACGTAACAGCCGAACTCGAAACGGATGAAAGAGGTTTTGGTGTCGAAACAGAATTTTTCCAGGCTTTTGACAAAGTCAACCATGATAACTTTTTAAACAAATTATTTAAAATTTCACAAAATGTATTGCTTCGTACTTAAAAAGTCTCTCTCAAGTAGTTAGTTTTTTAACATAAATTCAAAAACTTGTTATACTACATGAGGAGTCCCTCAAGGTTCAAAATCAATTGTTATTTGCCATTCTTAATCTTTGTTAATGATCTCCCAGATATATAGTCTAATGGCAAGTGTTTACTTTATGCCGATAATCTTTTACTTTATCGGTCGATTTGGGAACATTCCGATATCAAGCCTTCAAACTGGCAAATACAATATAAAAGCACCCTTTTCAACAAATAAACTGCACCTAAATTGAAAAGTGTTCAATAGAAGGAAACCTTGTTTAGTAATTAGTAAGTCAATTAATAACAGAACAAGTTTTCAAAATTAAGAGCTTAGGGGTGATCCTTTATCCGAACTGAAACTTTATAATCATTTTAGTTACATCTCAATAAGGCACACATGATGCAAGGGTTTGTAATTAGAAATACCAAATTGTTTTATAACATTGGTACTATCCTCAGTTTTATTATTCATTTATCAGATACAGCGAGTTTTTACCAAATCCTTTGTTATAAGTTTATACGTTCCTAGGAGTAAGACGATGCAATTTATTTTCTTTTCGTAGGGCAACACAGTTGATAATTTGTATTTTAGTTGTTACACACAGTGTTGAGATTTTATCTTTACAAACTCAAATTATTTGGATTTAGATTATGACATTTGTGGTGATTTTAGAAGTAAATTCGGTAATCTATCTGTTAAAATTATTTTTAATTTTATTTAAAAATTAAATTAACAAAACACCTATTTAAAAATTAATTATTTATGTACTTTATTGTTTTGAACACGTAAAGTTGAGTTTTATTTTATAAATCAGTAGTCGCAAGTAATGTTTTAATTGTTATTTAAGTACGAAAGAAGACTGTCATTGATTTATTTATGTGCAATGGTTGTTTTATAATTTTCTGTCCGTTTATTCTTGATAATTTGTTTATGCTATGTCAGTTAAAATAGCTGATTAAGCCAACCTGTATATGTTATGTAATTATGTAAATAAATACGAGTGAAATACTTCGATTTATTCAAAGCAATGACTACTTTTTTTTACTTTTACAAACTATGTCTCGCAGTAAGAATGGCATATACTGTAACATAGCACAAAACATAGCACACATTAGTCAAACATTTCAATAAGATTCTTTAGATTATTTTCCTACTGCAAGATCAATTACAAAGTACCATAATAAGAGAAAATACTGCTAGCCCAGAAACAACTTTTTTTCAGATCCATCACATGTCTTAACGACTTTTCCCTCCAAAACCAAGAGGCTGATGCAGACTTAATTTTATCACCTGACTTAACGAATTTTTCATAACGAGCAAATTACGGCTCGGAGGTAATGGAGCGTGGAAGTACTTAGATTAATAACTTCCATGTTTGTTAATATTTCATTAAACCACGCAATATATACAGAGAAACGAAATATGAGAGGATAAAACGACTGAAAGAAGAACCAAATGGACATTCCTACAGTTAAATATTAAAAGCACTTACGTTGGAGAGGGCATTTTATGTTGAAGCGATAATTATCTGATGTTGAAATAACAACTTTCATCAAGATACGCTATAAATATTGAAAAAGAAATAAAATTACCTTATCCAATCACTGTTTTTCTTATGACGACATGTTTCGTTCATCATAACATCATCAGGTCATTGTGTGCAGCCACATGGATCAATGTACCATTACATTGTGGCAAGTCAAATTGATTCAATAAAATAAATCAGTTAAAGGTTGTCATGTTGTTTTAACTACAGTGACCATGACATTTTATTGAATCAATTGACTTGCTACAATGTCATTTGAGCAATGATACATTGATCAGTGTGGCAACATACAATTATCCTGATACAATTCTCCATCATACAATCCTGATGATGTTCTGAGGAACGAAACATGTAGTCATAAGAAGAACAGTGATTGGATAAGGTAATTTTATTTCATTGTTTATATTTCCAATCCAGGGTGACAATGAATAATAAATATTGATTTAATTTGCGTTTCATGAAATGAGAAAAATCCGTGTACAATGTGAATATATTTTAAATTTATAATAATAAATTAATTATTTGATTCTAAATCTCAATAAGGCCTACTAGCTTGCGATGTACCCTACATGTTTCATTACAGTAAGGCTATGTTATTCTTAAGTACCTAATCCTTAATAATTTTTAAAGAGTTAGTCAACATTTACTATCCAGCTCGAAAAACTAATAATTTAATACATAGTTTACTTAACTAGTTAATTGGTTGGGAGGTTTACTTAGTTTGGACATAGTGGTCGATCTATGTCCGGTTACCAATTCATCCATTTGGAAGGGCGGACCGACGGGCCAAGGCACTTCAGCCACAATAGCTTGTTGCGCACTCGGTTACCAATGGTCAATGGTACGTTGCCCCTGTGTTATGAGAAATAGATTAAATTCTATATTTTCCTTATTCGAAAACACATGTTGATAAAAATTTGTACAAGTTTTTTTCTAGATGAGTTCTACTGGACAGTGGCTTAAACACCAAAATATTCACATACATGCCACAAAACCTGCATATTCCCCATAGTGTTTTAAATATAATTTTAAAATTATAAAAAATATTTTTATAATTTTAAATTTAAATTTAAATAAACTTGTATAATGAGTTTACTTGGACCTCGACATTAAATTGCAAATTTCAAACTTTAAAAACAAAATTAATTTACTAATAACGCTGCTATATCATCATCCAACAATCACAACTACTTTACACGCCTTTCACATTTGTCCATCGGGAAAAGACACAGATAAACCAGGTAATATATATAATTAAATAGTAATTAGTATTTTTACATTATTTCATAAATTGTGTTTCAAAAACTGTTTTTTTTGTTTGGCTTCTTAAGTCGTCCCCTATGACTACTCAAATAAAAACTTTAAAAAACGTAATGGTTTTTATTACCGATTTATTTAATACATCCTATAAAGGATATTTCCAAACTTTCTAGAGACCTTTTGAAAATTTGTTACTTGCGTCAAGACAAACGGGTTTCCTTTATAACCATGGGTCCCTGATGCCTAGATATTCCGACTGTCTGATTGCGTGTATTTTCACATGTTAATTAATTACTTTTTTTAAGACTTTGTATATTAACTTAAAACTCATCAGTTACTAATGTACTAATAAAACCAAATTTGGTATTGATTTTCTACTTTGTAATTTTCTGCTTTTCTACTTGTAACTTTGTTACAAGTTTATTCTTTGTACCTTTTCAAAATGGATCCCAGTTTACTTTCCAAAACTCAATATTTCTAAAATTATTGTTTCAATACATTGTAGGTAGCTAAATTCAAATAATTACTCGACAGTTATGTATAGTAATGTTACGATTATCACAAGTACCTAAGAAATTTCATTTTTCCTCAGGTATTAATGTGAATTTGGGTTAATTTGCCTTGTTGCCTGGACAATATACAGCAGTAACTTCATTAAAATAAAAGTTACCTGTTTGTAATGAAACCCTAATAAAAAAATCCATTTCTGTAAAGTAAATTAAATTTTGCATATTTTTAGAAACCTTTAATGGCTTCATGACGTAAATGGTTTCAGGGGAATTCAGATTTCAAAAGAAAAAATGGCAGCCATTTTGAAATGATAAAAAGGGAGACATTTGTACACTCCATACAAGAATAGGTTTTATTATGAGTTTTTAATACTTCATATATAGGCCCAATTTTCATATTTATATTGATTTTAGAACTTACCTCTACTTTAAAAGTAAAAATTACAAAAAGATTCATCGGCAAAGTATTAAATTACTCTTAAGTTTATAGAAGAAGTTATAGTATTCTCGGGAAGGATTAGGGTTTTATACTGAGCTTCCGAAACGACCTATCGACTGTTAACTCTAAAAAGTGAGAAGAATTAGTCGAAAAGATTTTGAATGCAGCATAAAAAGTTTCTTAATTTCACTCCTCAAAAACAATTGGGAAGTAAGAAAAGTTTAGATTATCTCGAGTTTATTTGCATTTCAAATGCTTGAGTTATAACGTATTCATATTCCATTGTTATTGGTCGTTTTCTCTTTTCAGTTCAGGAATCTAATCATAAGTACTGATGTTGAGCTTGAGAGAATACTATAGCTATTATTTGCTCTACTATATGAATGTGTACTATGTCACTAGCAATTTAGGGCTTAAGAGACTTCTTAAGAAATTAAATAAATTGATGTAATATTGTATTCTATCTTATACTATTCATAAATTATAAGGTGGACTCAATTTTTATTAGTTTAAATATATAAAATTGAAGTGACCTTAAATTTATGAGCCGGTTATTTTACTACTGTGATATATCCGTCTAAATTGTAAGTAAATACAACATTAAAAGCTGATTCTTTTAAATTGTCAGTGTAGCACAAATACTTAGTGAATTAGTGCGAATTCTTTTGTGAAAATCGATTCCTATTATAGAGGGCATCGTCAAGAGCAGGTTTGTGCCACGTTGGCAATTATAATTGATTTTACCTTTGACTGAGTACACCTCAGCCCAACTAATGCAAGGTGGCTCACCAATCTGACTCTGCGGTTGTGACGTTCTAAACCATCCAACATCTTATCATAGATGTAGCTAGATTTTAGGTCACGTGTTTGGAAATTGATGCTAGTTTTAATTAAAACGGTTTATCTGTTATGAAGAGGGGGTTGTAATATAACTGATATTACAACACAGTTACCAGGTAATATGACACAGTTACCATCAAAATTGAGTAAATTCGAAACCGAATACGTCTCTTTCGGATTTTGAGATTAAAACTTTGGAAAATGTACCATAATTCGGAATTTTTGGGCTTGTAAGTAGAAAAGACGTTTAAAAGAAATTGGCATGATGCGAATATAAGTTTAGGGTGTACCTATAGATATAAATATTTTACCAGCTTGAAGTCCTTACGAAAATAAACGTATTAACTTAAAACTTAATTACTTTCACTAAAAAAATTCAAAATTCAAAACATAAAAACATCAGGCTGTGGATAGGCAAATTCGGTATTTGTTTACTCCGTCAGTCATGGAGTCAGCAGAAAATTCGTCCAGGGAGTAGTATGCACTCCTTTTGAGGTAGGTGACCAATTTGCCTGAAAACCTTCTCCTGTCAAGGGACTTAAGTGAGCCTGGAAGCCTATTGAAAATTTTTATTGCAACGATTGTATGGGTTTTTTGGGTTCTTGCCAGTCACATTCTTGGCACATCTAGTAGGCCATGCTTTCTCGTACGATGGTCTTGTACTGTTTGATATGATATATCACAACTGCAAATTATATTATTAAAATGTTAATACTAGTTATATCGTTGTTTCGTCTATGGTTTTCTTATGGTATACTTTATTACAAGAGTGTAAAGACGGAATTTTCTCAATAGAGACCAAATGTTTGATGTGTGACATTTATCGAGCATTTATGGTCGAGAATACGCAAAACACTATCACTGAACGATATTTTTCACTGAAAATCGAGAAATACGCAATCTTGACATTACAATCAGCTGTATTTGTTTATTTGTTTACATCATACAAAATCAACAAAGATAGTAAACCCTACTTTTCCATACTAAACTTTTTTTCTTCCTTGGTGAACAATTTAATGACGAATTGTCGCAGCTGATAAATACAACGAAAACAAGTGATATCATAGTAGTGTAGTAAAAAGTTTGTTTTGAATAAGTTGTTTGTAATGGGTAAACTAAAAATTACAATTGCAAACGAAGATTGCACTATCCTCACACATCACAAATTAAGACGAGGATAAAGTCGATAAGAGTGAAGCAAGATGACAGATTTAGTCGTGAAAAATCGCAAGTAATTTATATTGTATTTATATTGTATCTTTAGTAATAAAATTATTGATATTTAAACATCTAAAAAGGATCATTAATTGCCTCATATCAGCCAAAATATCAAAGCTAACCGCTTTAATGATCGCTAGTCAAATAGTATTCGACGGCCTCTGAATTTTAATTATTCAATCCCCGCTAGGGCAATGATGAATTGATAGTTTATTACTATGCCGCATTTGAATCTGACGAATTTACCTGAAGTGTGAAACAATGACATAATTATTAAACTCAGTAAAATAAAAATGTTTCAAAATATCTGCTGCACATATTTTATCTATCAAAAACATTGTTTATAAGTCACGTGTAATTATTTTCTCGAAGCTATATTTATGTTACAAGTTGCTTGCTAAACGCGCCTTCAAGCAACATAATACGGGAAATTTGAATTTTATAAAACCCTTCTTCATTATAGTACAAAATATTTTCAAATTAAACTGACTTTTATATCCGCCATATTTTAATATCTAGCGCACGGTTTTGAATCAAGTAACAGAACCGCAATGGAAAAAACAGCCATTTTCAGTCAAAATGCTTTTTAAATGGCAAATATTTCACGTTATGTTTCTTTTTCTATTGAATTTAAAGAAATTTCAGTATTTTTCCCTATCCCCTGGCATGAAGATCTTTGATTTGAGCCCGTATCCCATCATCCTACGACTCTTTTCAAAATGTTCGCTTGTGTAATTATAATAAAATAAAGATTGCCTACTAGTTGAAATTAAAAAAAAAAATTCAGGTTTTAGTTTTTACTGATTGCTCCAATTAAAGATGTGACTGCATATTTCCTAAGAGAATAACAATTTTGGACGGTATGTATTGCATTTATTTTTTTCTATATTTTCATAATTAATAGAGTTAGAGCAATTTAAAAAATACTGCATTGTTTACTTTATAAGACTAAATTAATTGGTGTAAACCGATATCTTAAATGGTGCAAACCATGATATTATTACTTTAAATTTTGATTGGAAAAATAAAAAACCCGATTTTTAAGAAGTTCCCTTAACCCTTTTTCTACTTACCTTTCTACTCCAATCCCACTTAACCAGTCCGATCACACAGATTTTCGAGCTCACCCAAGTAATTATCACTTTACAAGTCTGTACCAAATATCATTTAGATCAGTTTTTTATGCGAGTTATAATAGTACTGTATGTATGTAGGTTACTACAGTTCATCAGAACAGATTACACTTTTCATACTTTACTCTTTTCATTTTGTTTCCAGCCTATAAACTTTGTCAAAGGTTGCCCTGTTCTAATTGTATATTTCATATTATATAATTCCCTATTGAGCAAATTCGCATAAATTCCTTGAAGATAGCAGCAGGAAAGTGATAGGACGAGTCTAGCATGAGATTGGAGGAGACAGACGAGAGGCAGCAGTGGACTCAAATTGATGGCTAAAATCCAGTTGGGACCTGTGTAGTCTCAATGGTCAGAATCTGTGTACCCGCGCTTCTTAGGAAACCGAAACTACATACTGATTTCACTGAAACCTTTTGTGAAACCGTTGGTGATTAATGATCGACTGTTTTATAAAACCATTTAGTTTCAAGAATTCAAGGAGTTGAGTTAGCTTTTGAAAAACAAGTAACCGTCCCAAAAACAATTTTGTTGTAAGTTTGTCAAAGAAGGTTCGAATATTCCATTAATTATAAACCAAATATCTTCTCATTCCATATTTTTGGTAATATTTTTCAGCGTTTCGTTATTATTTATCTTCATATAACATGTGATTTTCAGTTATACTCTTCAACGCAAGAAACATAAAAAGAACCTCGTAATAGGAAAAAATTACAACCTCCTAAAAATATGTTTCCTTTAATGATTTAAGGTGTTAACCATAAAATATTCAAAACAATTGAAATCAATACAAATTACAATTTTGCTAAACCCTTTCCACTCATAAAACCATTTGTTTGTAAAACTTGTAGTTTAAATAATAAGAAAAGTACATTTGTATAATGATATTTGTTAATAATTTACAACCGAGTCAATCACCTTACCGATTTGTTACGCTTCCTATCTATAATGTTCTAGAGGGAGAGAGTTCCATAGGGGAAGGAAAAGGGAGTGTTGGTAGTAGGAAGCTCTCAGCTACGTTAAATGTTGAGGTTTCCCGAAACTTGATTTAATCTCTCCTTCCACCATCACTCAATTATTAAGCTGTGGTGCTACATATTGGAATTAAACTGATAAGGTGAAGGCTATCTAAGCCCTTTGCAAATATTTATATAATATAGGTAACTTTGTGTAACTTTAAGTATATTTATATATGTATATATATATATATATATATATACATATATATATATATACATATATATATACATATATGTCTGTTAACACGATAGCGGCCGTAAATATGGTCTAATCTCAATGAATTAGAAACACACATGTAAAGTGGAAATTACTCGGAAGAGATCGTAAACAGCCAGATCGGATAGTAGGAAGGGAAGGGGATTAAGGGGGATTAATCACCAAAAAATTGGATTTCTGAGCATTTTACAACAAAATTTTAAATTTTTGTTGGCATCATTGAATTAAGATAAAAAAAAAACAATCTTAAATCATTGCTCTATGTTCATTGGTTACCGAAATATTGAGAGTGGTAAGGTTACATTGTCCCAATGTTAACCTTACGGGAAATAAGAAAAATTCCATAACACGCTTATTTTTTAATCTATCTTAGTACAACTTGGTTTGTGATTTTATCTAGATGAGAATTAAAGTATATGCTTTTAAAATCCCCAATATTCATATTTTCGTAGCAGCAAACCTACATATTCATTCCCCATGTTATGTAGATTTCAAAAACGTGCATATCTCGCTTTTTGGATTGAAATAAGTCTTACCCGTTTGAAATTCGCTGATTATGCAGGTCTGCTGCAACGGGAGTATTATTTTGACGTTATTTAGGTAATTTCAAAATGTATCCTAGATTGATTGGCTGCTTCATCCTTTGCAACAGAAATACGGATTTTTGTTGATGAAAGGCAATTTGGCAAAGATTGAAAATCGGCGCTCCTTTTCTGCCTTAATGGAGCCATATTTGTTTTCTCTGCCAACCTCTGTTATTCACCAGCAGATGAAACTGATTTATCAGAAGTCAACCCTTTTATACAAATAACACTGTATAGTATTTTATCTTTAGTGCAGCTCTAGTGTCGTTGATTTCAGTTTATTTGAATCTCATTTACATGGAGTATTTTTTATATATCCCTCACGCTTTTTCTTTGCTCAATTATTGGAGTGCAAATTTTTGAGGGTAAAATTACAAAGTTATTATGACATGTTAATTATGAGTTAGAAATAATGCAATCAACTAGTATTACAGTTACGTGTTACTCTAAAGGTCAACGTCATGAAAAAAATATTGGTATCAGAGGTAAAATAGGTGAGCCCGTCATCAGAACACTTAAATATTAAAAAGTTAAATATGTTATCACAGCAACATTCTTGAATAATTCAAGAATACGTAGGCCTATCTTATATGTTATTTTTCGATTGCTGCTAAATATTTTTACTGTATTTGTTTGATTTAGATGTTGGATTTTCATTGCAAATGTTATTGTTTTAGGTGAGTTTCATCTTATTTACTGGTTTGAGATTTATAGGTAAGCAAATTTTACGAATCTAAATAAAATTACCTTCTTATAATCTTAATAGTATATCCATTTAAGAACCAAATAGAAGTTTATTTTAAACATTAATAATACAGGTATCAACACATGTGGAAGTAACTGTTCAAATCGGAGACTGGCGATCACTCCAAAGCCTTCATTTGAAAAGTTCAAACTATCATTGCAAAATTCCTTTCTAACTATCTTATCCTAATCAAATTTAAAAGAATATATATTTCATAACCTTTAGTAAATAGATTATGGTGATTACTAAGTATATTTACTTAAGTATTCCGTGACACTTTAAAAAAGAAATATATCAGATATACTTTCTAATGATTTCCTAATATTTTCTTTCAAAATAAATATAACAGGGCTAGGAAAACTTTTGAAACAATGACTTTTAAATAACTTCTGTTCAGCATGCTAATGGTATTGTCCCTCATTGGCCCGTTTATGACTGGTGTGACCAACCGAGATCGATCGCCATTTTACATGTTTCATGTATATTTACCGTATTTTATGTGATTACAGTATGGGTGTAAATATATCACAGGTGTAAGATAGTTTCAGATATAAGTTTTCTAATAACAAAATTCCTTTTAATAAACTATTTGTGCAAATCGGTACATGATAGTTTTAGATTTCATTTCAAAGAGTCTGGGGTTCGAATTTCTATGTATGAATATAAATGTAGTTACAACTTAATAATTCGCTTGCCGATTCTTAACTGGGTAGATTTATTGAGACATTTTATGCTAAAATCCGGCGGAGTTCTAAGAAAATCTGAAGAAACTCAATATTGAGAAAACATCCTAAAGTAAACATTAAGGTTAAAGAGTTCACCTCTCCTTCGCCCTGCTAACACGCTCCCGTTGATGCCATGTTTTATCTTGTCACAAACTATTACGTAGTATGTATTATATGTGAATAAATCGGATTTTATCTTCACTCTCTACTCTCACACACACCATCCGAAAGATAATCCATGGTTCACACATATGGGTTACCACCTAGATGGGGCCATTTGATTGCTTTTCTTAACATCATTTTCGAAATGTCTTACAACGAAAGCAGGTACATTAGTAATAAATTTGAAAATGTATTCATCACAAATATTTAAAAAAATCAATATTATATTTTAATTACTGTGCATTAATAATTTGCAAAATAACTTAAGATGGATTAAAATATTTCTCTATCTAATTTTTACTATCTAAATTTTACTCCCCCTAGAGGCGACACTAGTGGTCCGATTTTCATGAAATTTGGCATGTAGGTATTAAGTCGTGGTATATCCAGGCTTTTATTTCATTTTTTTGAATTTTTGATTTTTGAGTTTATTTACCCCATAAAATCCATAAAAAATTACAAAAATCCAAATTTCTCAAAAACGGCTCTAACGATTTTGATAAATATTTCATGGTTTTTAGTACTTAAGATGATAAACAAAATGACACCACCCACATGTCTGTAAAAATTCAGGTTCAGAAGTTATGTTAAAAAATTCATATTTTTCAAATTTCACAAAATCTGTAACTTCTAAAGAAAATATACTTGCAACCATTAAATTTGACTTGAAAAACTAAATAATCTAGTATTTTGAACCATTAGTTTACGTCAACTGGTTGCGGAAATAATTGATATTTTAGTTCGGCGCTAAACGCAGTATGTTGTCCAATGTTATTCTTATGGCAAATATTTAAAAACGTACATCTCCGTTATTTACTAACCGATTTTGATAAAATTTGGTAT